>JACJUY010001464.1:14205-36155 GCA_014220935.1 Platorchestia sp. MABIK | reverse complement strand
TAAGAGTAAAAATACTTTGTGCCATGAACCTGACACAACGGGTCTTAAGGGGCTTAGCACAAATATAAAACTTTGGTTATCATGTTGGGTTACTTGCTTACCTGCTTGTCTCCGCCTTGCTTGCATGAGGCAAAATTTAATACCAATCTTTTCTTAATGAAATAGGAGAAAATAGAAGAACCTGCCTTCACTAACAAAATAATTAAAATGATCTTCGTTTTTCATTTTGCAAATAATTGAAGTCTTCACTAATCCGCAGGAAGAAATTCCTGTTCTAGTCATGATAGTCCAACTTACAATAATCTCATTTAAGCTCTTATGGATGCAGTCTGTAACAAATGTTCATTTTACTGAAGGAATGTCACATTTTATAATAACATTTTTGTGGAAATGTTTCCCTGTGTTATGAGACTATTTGACAAATGCGATAGAAAGAAAATCGATCAATTTCTATGTTTGAAAATCTATTCTATGAACAACCTGACTAGACTGATACAGATGAAATATAGTTCATGAATCCCGCCTTCCTACTTCAGGTCCAGATCACAGGTTGGTGATTCAATTACTTTGCTCCTAAATGACATACTGAATCATACCTCTTTCATTGTCTACCCATGGGTAAAACTTTAGGTTTCAGATCGAATCAGATAAGGGAAGCGGACATAATCAAACAGTTACGCTATCATTTAATACGCAACTTGATGAAATGCTTCGTGTGTTTTTAGCGAACTAAAGTTTATAGACAACTTGATCATTGTCCTTATAATTTTCTTGGTCCACGTCTGAATAACCGAGAAAAGGCTTAAGATTTTTTTCTAACGAGTGTTTTAATTTATGAAGTGATACTGACGTGGTGTGTAAATTACGCTGCCATTTTTGATGGCACATGTACACTTTCTAGTTTTTAATAGAGTTGATGACTGAGATATGATGAAGTGTGACCGGATAATGTATGTTAGCTTCCATCACTTGCTGACGTAGTAGAAGGTTAAGCCTAGATGAAACAAGCGTCCCTTCAAGTAGGGATGGTAATCGAGTCATATCACTTCTCTTCACTCTTCGTTCAACTTTTGGGCAATCAGAGTATTTAAGGAATTCCCCCAAAAAAAGGGTTTAGCATTGGGCCTAGAAACTATCCTACTGTTGTGTTCTGGAAAACAGAAAGTACGTTGCGTGCTAGACTGCTGCTAAACGACTACTTATGACTACTAATTGGTTATCTAAATTTATCAAAGTTTGTAAATATTTAGACCTCACTTAATATTTTTGTTGTGATGGTCTTGATGCGCTCAGACGCCCGCTGGAAGTAGGACAGTTCGGATATGAAGTCTTTCCACAACATCGTCGGGACCGAGTTCAGAACCGAGGAGATGGAGCTGATGGATATAAATATTCGTACACAAATATTAATTATGCCTGTGCTTTCATACTGACGAGACAAATAATATTTACTGATTTTACAGGAACTGAAAGTAGTGTATTTTATTCTTAAGTCATTGAAAATCGCAAACGTTAATAATTTTTAATTTTAACATTCACTCACTGTTTGGATGGCCAATACACTACAGTATAAAATACGACGCAAGAACGTAGTACAACATGAAAGAATATTTTTTTGTTTTATTCGCTCAACATTCAACAGTTGGTAACTTCTGATCCTGATGAGCCCATAGCCCTCACGCTTTCAATTGCTCAAGCATTGTATCAACTATGATTTAATAAATTAAACAGAATTTTTTGCTGATATGATGCTTAAGGAGGTCAACCCAAGGGCTTTCGGGCCCAATGGACCATTTTTGTTTCTTTGTTGAGAAAGGATCCTTTTGTGGTGGGTTATTGTGCCCTAAAATTTTATGGGGCTACGGGCATTAGTTCCCCCCGCCAAGAGGGGGTACGATTCATGAATACCCTTGGCCGCAATGCCAAGATTTTGTCGAACCTGGTAGGATGTAGTAAGGGAACCAAAAATCATGAATTTTTGACCCCATATAAAAAGGAATCAAAACATAAAATGAAAATTCTAAAACTATCAGTTTGTTTGAAATGTTACGAGGATTTCAAAACTGTTTTTGAATTAGTTCTAGCATAAAAACTCAATGATTTCTATTCTTTTAAAAATATCACTAAAACTGAACTAAAAATTAATTTTTGAATTTTGTTTAAAATAAGGCCTAAATCGAAAAAGTCACATGAGTAAAATTTGTTTTATTTTTAAACATACATGTACTGCCGAAATTTCAGACGAATTGGATCAAAATTTGAAAATCGATGGCTTGACCCCCTTAAATTACCCTCGTATAGTGTAAGTAATTTTTATAACGTTGTCCTGCGTATGATGTGTTTCGGTATGCCTGTTGCCCAGGCTGGAGCACTGAACACAGTGATGTCACCGTAGCACTCTTAATTGTTAGTTCAGCCCACATCTATGAAATTGATATTACCCATAAGTGACTTCAACGAAATTGATTTCTGCAAGACTGATTCAATTTCACTGCTCCAGTATATATGTATTTAAGTTTTTTTCAGTAGCAACGAACGGAAAAGATTCATTCCTTCCTCTAGCAACAGATATAAGAACACCTCATGGTACCGCTGATGAGACAGGCCACGAACAGTCCAGGGATGCCCTGCAGGAAGCCGAGGAAGTCGAGCACGAAGTAAGGCAGCATTTGGTCCTTCTTGGAGACCAGCCCCAGCGTCAGGGGATCGCAGCCAGCGTACACCGCGAATATCGCGAGTCCGCACACGTTGAGTAGCACAATCAGGGATGCGATCCCGAAGATGTTGAGGTAGAGCACCCTGCTCGTTTAGGGGAGGAGTTGGTTGTGCAGTTCTTGTTTTGATGATAAACCTAACTTACACTCGAAATTTTACTTCCGAAAGAGAGTTTGCCTTAGAACTATCACTTCTGATAATAATGCTATTAAAGCTATATTCAAAAATTAAATTTTTTGTAGAATTATTACCACTGACGACAAATCTACTGAAAGGCTTGGGTGCTGACAATGGGAACAGAGCATTCGGAACTGATTATTGGCCCTGGCAGCACAACCGCATCCTGGTGTCAGAAGTAAACGCTCCGTGCGGAAGGGCCTTCGGATTCTAGTGTCGTCATTTTTGTGAAGATCAGTTTTCTGCAGGTCAAAAAATTCAAGTTCTGGCAATTTCAGAGTAAGCGGCTAATGCAGAGGGATTCGATTATACGTAGATCAGAGACTGAGTTAGCAGAGCTTAAGATGGAAAAATCATGCTGCAAAACAGGAGATTTGCACTGATCTGAATTAATTTGGATAGCTGAGTGAGGTGGCTTGCTTAATGGATTACCAGTTCAGAAACTTCTACCAATATGCTCGAATACTCTACATCTTGGTGCACGTGTGGTAGGACCAACATATGTACACAGACCCACACGATGGGCAACAATATTAATAACCACTCGAGGAGAGCATAGACACAGGTAGTTTATCCATGAATGAAAACAAAGTACTGATTCTAAAATTGTTCACTAATACAATCTGGAGGTCCACACACGTAAAATTTTTCATCGTGATAGAGTGTAGTTCCTTCCTCAACTTGAAACCAAAGAACGGCATAGACACACACGCAAAGTTTCTTTGCTATTGACAGAAGTTTCAGAACTGATATTTCATTAAGCAAGTTACCTCACTCAGCTATACGAATTCATTCAGATCAGTGTAAATCTCCTGTTTTGCAGCAAGATTTTTTCATCTTAAGCTCTGCTAACTCAGTCTCTGATTTACGTATTTTCAAATCCCTCTTCATTAGCTGCTTAAAACTGAATCTAAACGACATGCAGTCGTCGAACCCTCTAAAAATAGCCTCTGTTTAGCAGTTTATCATCTTATCTTTTGGTGTTGTTTTTATTCAATTCATGGATATATTTTTCCGCGTGTTTTTTTCAGATATCCGCTGATGATGACCTTAGCGGTCGAAACGTTCGTTTTTAATAGAAATGTCTTTTAAAGCGACTGTCTTTGCCATAACCTCCATTTTAAAGCTGTGTATGGTCATACGACCTAATCTGATACAGGAGATAAAATTATTTGAAATAGTAGAATAAAATAAAATGCCTTTAATGATTGATGAATGATATTCTAAGGCGATGCTTCGGACGGGAGCAAATTTTACGGTTATATCAAATTGCACTAAAATATGTAGCACAAGAACAATAAAACTATCCTCTAAGATGCATCGAGGAAACCCTATTCAGGGAATAACATCAAGTATGATCACATTTAATACAAAATATGTGGTACCAGGTGCTTCAACGTAGAGAAAACATTAATCATTAATCAGATATTTTCTTCAATTCATTACATTTCATCGCTTTAGGGAATCACCGCGGCTTAGTAGTAAGAAGCTCGCTTCTCATGGTGAGAAGCTCGCTTTGATACCTCACATAGCCAGCCCTGTTATGGGTGAAAGGAGATCTCCGCCATTATTCCGTGCGCGATAAAAGTATTTTAAATGGGCTCTGAGTCTACAGGGGAGTGACCATTATTTCTTCGTTGTAATAGTTATTAAGTGGTAAAAAAAACTCAATGCATGGTATTACATGCTTCAAGTAAAGTGAAATGTAATTAATTGTTTCTGCCTCAGTCACACAGTGCTTAAGTAAATTGGAATGTAAATGATATGTTTTGCCTCGGTCACACAGTGACTTACAGTTTGGCTTTCTTGAGCGAGGACATAGCTGCGAGACGCTGCACTGTGGACTGGCTGAAGGAGTAGTGGGAAGTGTAGTTGATGAAGTTCATCAGGATCGTGTTGAAGACGGTATGGCGCACGTGCAGCCCAAAACGGAAACTGTGAGAATATAAACAGTTTGATTTTTAAACTCTTGGAAAAAATTTCGCTGGTTATTTGCTTAAATGAAACACAATACTTTAAGGTGAAAGAATAGACTCAATAATTTGCCGGTGATCATCTGGGCTCGTGTGATTTTTTAGATCAGAGAGTTACTTTTTTCGTAAAACATAGAAGTTGAATTATTTTCTCTATTAATAAATTTTTCTCGGCGAGTTCTCTTCAGAAATGTTGCTTGCCTGAGCACTACCAAATACCTCACAATGTCTCCCGCAAAGCATTGGCGTTCAGACCAGCACCAGCTTGACAACTGACATCACACAGAGGTGCTGTTGCCCAGCAGCACACAACGTTACCATTCTTCTCGTTTGTGTGTAAGTTGTCCCTGTGTGTTGAGAAATTTTGACCGGAACTCCGTAAACAATTAGGTACTTTGATTTTCCGATCTCATCAACTGTAATTCTAATTCCATCGATATTCTAATTTCAAAGGCAAACGATGATCCAAGTGTCGTCAGCAGTAACTATTGAGAGTCCGGGCCATTACGGTATGTATAGATTTTCTCCGAGTCTCATTGACTGAAGTGCAGAACGCGAAATTTGAAATCAATTTTTAAAAGAGCAGGATGTTTCAGCAATATTCACAAAAAACGATATATTTTGCTGCTGAATTATCGTACTACGTAAATAACAATTCACAGTTAAGAGGGAACTGCATGACAACTCACTCGAAGACCTCCGTCCGGCCGTGCTCTGAGGCAACGTCCCACACGTGGCCCAGGCCGCCGCCCAGCACGATGGCGGCTGCCGAGGCGATAATCACACCCACGATGATCACGAAAGTCTGGAAGGCGTCCGTCCACACTACAGCCTTCATGCCACCCTGTAGATAGGTTGCCTTGGTAAATACGTTGTGCTTCCATGCATGTTTATATTCGCTGATTTAAGTATAGGTTACCGAGATATGCCACAGTCTGTGGGGAAAATCTCGCACATTCTTGCGTGGTGTGCTTTCTTATCGAGACCGTGACGTGAAGTTGGGGGTGTCGCTTTGCTTCCTTCCGTTGTTTTGTTGACGTTCTGAGTCATTGGGAAGTGTTGTCGATGGCCTTTCTTAGTTTTGAGTTAGGAATTAAGGTGAGAGCTGATCGTTTCCTGCATTGGAGTCGTGGCCTGCCAGAGTCAACCGATTAATTTAGCTCCACTATACTTAAGTATTCTAAATTTCTTGCTGCTTCTGTGTTTCTATTATATTTATGTTTGCGTGTCAATGTTTTTGTTTATGCTTAGTTTGGGATTATCGAATTTTAAAGGTGTTCAGAGTTTCTAAACTCTGAAATTGAATTGATTGCACATTTCGCCGTAACTTTGAACGAGATTGAGCTGTGTTCACTTCTCGTTGTACTTACTGATTTTAAATTTCAGCTCCTAGTACTTGAATGGGGTGTTACTCGTCCTAGAGCTTCTCTTAAATTTATTCATTCTCGGTCTATGACTTTCATTAAAACCAATTCCTTAAGCTATCCTATCTGTCCTTCCCTGAACACCTACTATTTTCCTCTAAATATCTCGTTATTCTTCTTAAAGTGGTATAATACCCACCATGTGTGAAAGTAAATTTGGGTGAGTAGTTGCTAGTCTAGGTTGTTTTATTTGATTTTGCTTACTCTGTTAATTGGTCGCAATTTTGATTGGCTGTTAGTTAATTTTGTTTTGTTTACCTTCAGTATGATCGCTACGTTCCATGCCAATGACACTGGGAGGACACTCCACTGGCATTTTTATTATTCATCGTTCCTGCGTCCCGTCCTCCTCAAACTTAAAACTTCGTCTCGGCGTTGCGGGTGCATCTAGTTTTTGTTTTTTAAATGAAATCTTAAGTCTCGTAATATTTTCTAGAATTGAACTCTTGTCACTGGTCATCGTCAGTCTAAAATTACATTCGTCTTTCTTTGCTTCAGGTCGGCATTTGGCCTCATACCTCGGCTTCACGCTGTCAACAGTGGGTTAATATTTACTTAAGTGCGTTCAACGATATTTGAAATTTTGTTCCCATAAATCTGTAAAAGGATACATTTTAAGACGTTTTACATGAATGACATTTTACTCGCGAATTCATACTTTTCGAGAAGATAAAACATTAATAACGTTCAGGTAAGAATAACATCATATGGTCGACTGTGTCGATGAAACATTGTTGGAACACGCGCAGTTTTTTGGAGGACAATCAGTTTTGGTATGGCTAAATTGAATTAAGCTATTTTAGGCTTATTTAGGTTAGTTTATTTAACTAACCTAACGATACTTAACCTAACCTCGCCTATCGTTAGTCAATACCGTATTATAGCATACTAGCAGGAGCCGTGGCAATTCCAAGGACAACGCCATCTCTACGCTAGGTGGAGACCCGTGAAAAAAATTCGGTCAGCATTTCCTTACCAATTCCAACATAACATATTCTAACCTAACCTATCCAATCCTATCCTAACCGAGCTGATCCTGATAATATGTCGAACATAAAAAAGCTGTGGACCCATGAAAAAATTCCGTCAACATTACCTAACCTATGCTAACCTAACCTATGCCAACATAACCTGCTCTAACCGAACCTATCCTAATAATATGTTACAAATAAAAAATACCGTGGACCGATGAAAAATAGAATTTCGGTCAACATTACCTTGCCAATTCCAACATTATTTAAATCTAACCTATCCTTTCGTAACCGAACCTATCCTGATAAAATGTCGAACATAAAAACCGTGGACCTGTGAAAAAATTCCGTCAACATTACCTAACCTATGCAAACCTAACCTATCCTAACCTAACATATCTTGACCTATCCTAACCTAACTTAGTCAATGTCATCGTAAGGCTAGGTGGACCAATGAGAAAATTCAGTCAACATTATCCAACAAATTCTAACATAACATACTCTAACCTAAACCATCGTAACATAGTAAATACTAACCTATCCTATGCTAACAGAAGCTTTCCTGATAATGAATCAAACAAAAAAAGCGTTGACTCGTGAAAAAATGTCAACATAACGTAACCTATACTAACTTATCCTAATGTATCTCAATCTTTCTTGACCTAATCTACCCTATCTTAACCTAACCTAACTTAACCGTTAACTAATGTCTTCGTTAAGCTCGGTGGACCCGTGAAAAAATTCGGTAAACAGTGCCAAAGAAATTCTGACAACAAATGATAACCTAACCTAACCTAACTGATTTCTGCGCAAGCCTAAAGGTATAAGCTACCTTGTACGGCTCTCGAATGACCCAATGAATTTGAAAGACTTTCTCCCTCTAGATGAAAATGAAGTTGTGTAAAATTTCTCACAAGTCGGCGAATGCCGAGTTTACAGTGAACACCTTGCCCTCTACACTGAGTACGTTGCCAATCTTATTTTCGATGTTTGAACGAGCAGCAACAATCCTAATAAAAGTGAGAAGATAGCATTGATCCAGAGCCTGTAATTGCCTTTACGAGCGCGTGACATGACCTTGTCGTCACTCATCGTCAGACACAGTTTCGAGACAGCTCAATTAGGTCGAATCACTCTTGCTGGCATCCTGTGTCAGAGAGGTCTTTTTAAGGCATGAGTAACTTCTAGAACTAGTGTAAATAAAGCTAGCATCTTTTTCCCGAACTTTTGTCGACTACACCTCGTTGCTAATGTATGTACTATACGAAAAGTAAGTAAATAACTTCACTCCTCAAAACGTAAGCAACTTAGACACTAACTCACATCTATTCCCAACTAATTGCTGTAAATCAAGGGTTCCCATCCTGAGGTTCTCGCACTCCCTAGAGGTACTAGACGATCTTCTAGGGGGTACGAGAAAAGTCCAGATAAACAATAGAATATTGACTATTCCAGTATGTTGAAATTTTTATTTCAGAAGGTGCGAGGTTCGAATAAAATTTCTTTAGGTGTGCAGGGCGAAAAAAGGTTGGGAACCCTAGCTATGGAACGATGAAGTCAATGAAATGAACTCGCAAAACCAGTTTTTACACCGCTGATGTTAACTGGTCAAAGTCTTGGTGTGCCTTGAAAAATGACATCAGGGATAAAACTAGACAGAATGTTTTATTCGCTAACTTCGTGATTTTACTAGATGTTCGTAGTACTGTAGACTGTTTCTTCCAGTAATTTGAAGGTAATATCATCATTGGAGATGAATACGATTGGAATTTCATGTCACCATAATTCACACTCTATTATGTAGTGATTATTAATGTCATGTCCCATGATGAAAAATGAGACTAGTTTAAAATAACCATGCATTGCAATTAAATGAAATTCTTAGAATGCATGCATATAGTGGTCAGATGGGTAGACTGGAAGAGATGCAGTGGTAGGGCAGTGCGGTACGACCTACAGTGCTTCGCTGCTAATAGTATCAAGTATGTAGAGGCAGTAAATGAACTCTTGCATAAAAATCACTGTTTACAGCAATAATATTCAAACATAGAGCATGTGCTGACAGAAAATTTTAGTTAACATTCTATATCCCAATTTGTACTAGCACAGTGGCGTCAATGGAAGTGGCTTTACAGTAGTATGAAGTGTGTTCTTTGATGAGCATCTACGTCCAATGAATGATCTGTATGTTGATACTCAGCACCTATAGAAACAGTTAATGTTATGTCAAGGTGTTGCAGCTCGTCATTGTTATATACTTTTATGTATTTCAAATCTGCCATCATCAACATGCAAGTGGTGTATGTTAAACATTCGAGGCGATAACGGCATGCAAGCTTATACTGTGTGTGTTTTTCTTCAGAATATGAGTTGATAGGGACCGTCTGCGCCAAAAATTCGTCATTTTTGGTCACATTTTTCTAAAGATTTTCACCATGGATGTAAAATGATGCAATAATCTTTTTTGAACTCATGCATTTTTTCCACAATCACATTAGAAAATCAATTTTTTCGAACTCAAAAACTTGGTATTACGGAAATCGGATCTACTCCTACAATTTTAAAGTTACAGAACTGACAATTCGCCTTCTAAAAATTTCACTCCTACTATTTTCCCTCATCTCCCTTATAACTGTTGAATTATACCCTTTTACAAAAAAATATGCGACAGTTTGCAGCGCTTTTCAAACCCTCTCTATTGACATGTTTGCCATTTCTGTACTTCGAAAACTGTGGGAGGAGATATATTTCAAACATAAGCAACTTCAGGTTTTCAGGAAAGCCTGAAAAACACGGTGCACTGAGTGGTCTGCCGCTCAACCTAACTCAGAATTTGTTCACTGAGTTTGTTAAAATGTTTTTTGTCGTGCCAAAGCATTTCGAATGTGAGCTGTATGGGTAAAGCCTGTATCACACGATCAGACGTGTTTGCAGTGCTCACTGTGCTCTCTTTCGTGTGCGTGGACACGATGCAGGCAGTGACTATCACACCAGAGCCAGCGAGTTGTCATACTCCACGCAGCCAGCTCGGGGTCAATTTAATGCTAGACGTGAAAGTGGATGGAGAACCAGCTCTGCGCTCTTAAGGCCCTGATACACTGGCGTTCATGACTCGAGAAATTGCGGCAGTGGATCCCGCCGCCAGTTGAAGTGAGAACTGGCGACATGATACACTCATCACGCAAGATGAAGCCCCGCGGAATGCATTGCCAAGCGTCAGTCTGCCTCTGCATGTTGTACGGGTAGTTGCGCGATTGCGACCAGCCGGAAAGTGCGCAAGATAGAAATGAAGCGTCCATTGCGCTGTGCTTTAGCCTTCTGTAAGAGCTGCTTTTCACATTCTACAAGCAGCCGTATTTTTGAAGCGCGTCAATAGCATTTAGCGTTTGAGTTTTGTTCACTCAATGCGGAGCAAGACACAGCTGCGCACCTCTCTCGTCAACGACCAAAACTGTACTGCTCATCGCAGTGACGCCCGTCTGTTCCCGACATGGTCGGATCGCAGCAAAGCTCGGTGGCCACTCCGCCAACTGGCTGGTGTGCAGGGATGGGAAGCACTTTGAGAGGCATGCTGACGGTTATCTCAGCGATTTTTGCCCAGTGTATCAGGGCCTTTACTGGAATGTTGTCAAAACGCAAGAAAAAAACATTTTCCTCATAGTCATCGCTGCTTGCGTTGCAGACGACGATATAAGCAAACGCGAATGCTGGATGAGATTTCAATTAACTTATCAAATTTTCAAGTTCGTGGCGTAACTGCGTGCGCAAAGTAATAACTTTGCATTTATTACTTTCAGCGTTAATCCCTGAGATATGCGATTTCATTATATCTACAATCTTATAAGTGACCGCACCACGAAAATCGCAATTCTCGTACCCTGGGTGTTTTATCTGCCACAAGGAAGGCTACATTTTCAAGGAATCAATGAAAACTAAAGTTTACACTTTGGTCCAATCCACGGATGGCGTGACAGCGTCGCAGGATGCAAGTCTGAAAGTTGAGACATGGGAGCTCCAACACCATCCATACCTTTAAGGGCATGGTTCGGGTCAACTTCCGGACAATGGAAGGTTTCCGGTTTTCGAACTCATCTTGTAGAGAATTTTCTTGCGCATCCAACGATATAATTGGCTTTCAAGTAAGTCCATTGGTTCGTCTCCTAAAAGGGGTAGGAGACGCACACTGGCGTGATCTTGGGGCGCTCCAATGGATGGGTGACCTACCCTTTCCCTCCTTATTACGAATCAGTTTTGAGTGTTTCTCTACGGGAATAGCAAGAGAGTTTATTTATGGCCTTGCTTGAAATGCTTTCGTACTCAAGCGAAGCATTCTGTTACTTAGTGATAAATTATAATGGTGTAACCGAGTGTTTGTTTTGAGTCCGACTGCTGAGTCCTCAGCTAATTAGCTTGCTGTGTAAACATATAATAGCCTCCCGGAGTTTTGAAGCTACAGGAATGGCAAATACATCAAACGAAAAATTTAAAAGGAGCTACAAAGCAATAGAGTTGATTTAAAAACATTAGTTTGAAATGAAGACAAACATTTTTCAAAAAAAAATCGCTGTTCTGAAACATGCATTTATTGATTTTTGAAATGAACCATTCCTCACAGTTTTTAAGGTACAAGAGTTGCTGATATATCAATCGATGAAACGCAAATAGAGCTACTAAAGCAGTGGAGTTTATTTAAAAAAAAGACTCAGTTCAAAAATTAGGAAAGAAAAAAATTTAGAAATTGGCTCTTCTGAAAACTCACCTTTTTGACATTTGAAATGATTCTTCTCCCACCGTTTTAAAGGCACAGGAATGGTAAACATCAATCAATGGCGATTGAAAAGATCTAGAGATCGGGTGCAAAAAATTTTTTAATATCAATTCATGTTGAACATTAAAAGCAAAATAATTCAAAAAAGCGAAAAAGTGGTCGGTTTTTGGGAGAAAAATTCTTAAAATTCAAAAAATCAAATTATCGAAAACTTTTGCTCCGGATCTTTAGACATAACAATTAGCTATCTAGAAAACATTTTTTCCAGTTCTGTAAATTCAAAATTGTAGGAGAAGAATCCTTTTCCGCAACACCTATTATGTCATGTTTTTTTAAATGATATTTTTGTAAATCTACGAAAAAAACACAAATAAAAAACAGTCCTAACATCTTACACCTATAGTAAATATCTCAGATAAATCCATCAAGAACTTACAGACTTTTTTTTACCCCGAACCGTCCCCTTAATAGTGACAGCTGAAAAGCTACTGAAATGCACCCGCAACGAATCCGCGCAACGCCACATACAAAGTAGTGTTATGGTAGAGTTGCGTCCAACTTTATGCAGCACTGACGGTAGAGAGCAAAGTGAACGGAGCGTAGAGAGAAAATAGAGACTGACACATCCAGGCAAGACATGATTGCTCGTGTGATGCAGGCATAACTCTCACCTGCTGAACGTTCAATCCTGTTTCGTCGTTAGGAGGAGGGGAGGGGGTCAGAAAAAGGTGCTTGACGACCTAGGGGGACGGTCTCTGTTAAAACTCAAGTCTGTTATTTTTCAACAGATTGTTCTGAAATTTACACCATAGGTGTAAAATGATGCTACAATGTTTTTGTATCAGTGTGTTTTTTCGTAACTTCTTTTAAAATTGATGATTTTTTCAAAAATACTGAAAAAAAGAGTATTATGGAAATTGTATTCTTCAATTTTTAAGTTACTGAACCGGCAACATGTATTTTAGAAAACCAGATGAAATGCATAAAAAATTAGAGTGATGTTTTGATATTTTGATTCATTTAATGTTGTTTTTCCCAATAATGGTATTTTAAATTATGACGTATTATTTCCGGTATAATTTTCAAAACGAACAGCTAATAAAAAGTATTACACCAGTGTTTAGATCTTTTTAAGCCCTACCAATTGAGATAACTGTCATTCCTGTATCCTTAAAATTGTGGAAGTAGCATTTCAAACGTTAACAAGCTCAAGTTTTCAGGAGAGCCTGATTGACTCGTTACCTGACCGTGTAATGACGTGAGTGACTGGCCTTTCGCAAGCTGTAGCAAATGAACGAACTCACTTAAAAAGCAGTGAAGCATGTCGTTAGATCCAGAAAAAATTCTCTATAACTTGAGTTAAAAAAAAAAATTGCCAAGTTTTGGATTTTGGGGTAAGCCAGTCACCCGTAGTTGGCTAGCCTTACGTAAGCTGTAGCAGACGAACGAACACACATACAAGGAATAGGATCGACATTCTTAGATTCGTAGGAAATACTCTACAAAATGAGCTAAAATAAAGAGGAGCGATAATATTTCAGATTTTGACTCAGACTGTCCCCTCAAATCCTGAGGAATGGCAACGTATGAACTCTGAATCAAATTTTTCTTTATCCAATAATAGTAAGGGGCGGATGTTATCGAACAGTTGAGCGATAATTCAGGAATGGTTCCCAGGTGTTCTCACACTTCGCCTGTTGCTTGCACATACATGTTCTGGTGTTGTGACTTGAATCCCTGCACAAACAATGTTAAATTCCTTCGCTATGCAAGTTTTTAAATGGGAAAGTTTTCCAATATTAAACTGAAATGCTCCTTAGCTCCTCCGCTTCGAAGAATAAGCTAATGATCTTATAAGAGCGTGAGACCAGAGCATTTTTGAAGGGTTTGAGGCCTATTTAAAGTAACAAGTCTTTATACAAAAGATAGCTTGAGCTCTTTCATTCGTTGCGCAACTAGGAAACATGACTTGAGGAGACAGTCTGGGACATAATCCGTAAATAATTGATTTTCTTTTTTTAGCTCATGTAGTTGAAAATTTTCTTACGAATCTAACGATGTGCTTCACTTCCTTGTCAGTATGTTCGTTCGTCTGCTACAGCTTACCAAAGGCCAGTCAATTAAGGGGCTTCGAAATCCAAAAAACTATCAACTTTCTGTTTTTCAGCTCATGATGTAAAGAATTTTTTTCAATCTAACAACATGCTTCACTGCTTTGTAAGTGTGTTCGTCCGTCTACTTCAGCTTGCGAAATGCCAGTCACTTACGTCATTACACGGCCAGTTGACGAGTTTGTCAGGCTTTTATGAAAACTAGAACTTGTTGACATTTAAAATGCTTTTCTCCCACAGTTTTAAAGGTAGAGGAATGGTAAATATATCAGTCGATAGAGCTTAAAAAAACTAAAATTAGCGTATGAATTTTTCGAAAAACTGTTCAGTTTGAAAATTATGTCGGAAATAACATGTCAAAATTAAAAAAATGCATTTATTGAAAAAATCCTAAAATTAAACGAATCAAAATATCGAAATTTCACTCCAAGGCTTCTTTAGATGATACATCTAGCTATTTAAAAACCATGTTACCGGCTTTGTAAGTTTAAAACTGACGCAGATGCAATTTCCAAAATACTCTTTTTCACGTTTTCCGAAAAAATCAATTTGGAATGAAATTATGAAAAAGGCATTCGAGTGAAAAAAGATCGTTGTATAATGTTACACCAAAGTTGAAAATTTGAGAACAATCCGTTTGAAATGACGAACTTGATTTTTTACCCAGAAGGTCCCTCTCCGTCGTCAAGGCCCCTCCGATCCCCGCTACAACGAAGCAGGTTTGAGCGTTCAGCATGTGAGAGTTAGCCATACAGCTCACGTTCGAAATGCGTTGGTATGAAAATAAAACATCTTAACAAACACACAGTGAACAAATTATGAGTTGGGTTGAGCAGCAAAACACTAAGTGCACCCAGTTTGTTAGGCTATCATGAAAACCTGAAGTTGTTGACATTTCAAATGTCTCTCCGCCCACAGATTTAGAGATACACGAATGACAAATACATCAATCGATAGGACTTGAAAAAAGCAACAGGAAATTGGGAAGCGATTTTTAAAGTTTGATTTAGGTTAAAAATAATACGGGACACAACAAGAAAAAAGTTAAATGAATTGAAAAAAATTCATAAAATTCAACAAATCATCTTATCGAAAACCCATACAAAATTTTCGGTTGATAATACCCAGAACTATCTAGAAAACAATGCCAGTTCTGTACCTTAAAAAAATGTAGGAGATATAATTTTCGTAATGCTCTTCTTTCATATTTATTTCATGAGAAAAAACAATTTTCTAATGAAATTACGAAAAACACTCAATTGAACAAAATGTTGCGTCATTTTACACCTTTGATGAAAATTTCAGATTTCAAATTTCAAATTACAGCTTTATATTGCCCAGACTGTCCCCTGGTATAACACCAGTCTCTAGAAATGATGACCTGTGTCGGCTGATGGAACATTGAAGTCATCGGAATCATTTGCAGCACTCTCAGCTTCCTCGATCATCCAGCGGCCAAACTATTTCCGTAGTATTCGCAGACTATTGTGAGTAAACTCCAAGTCTGGAAGTAGTGAAATGGCACACCCAAATTCTCGTCTCAACAGGGCCGAAGAGCAAATTTTTCATTGAAGAGTCATAAGTAAAAGAGAAGCGTAAGAAAAGTCAACGAGTGCAAATGATACTACTGCAACCGTTCGGTGACAGATTGAAAATTTCACCTATCGAAGGCAACCTCAAATTATTTGATATGTACTTTTTTGGTTTGTACTCACAAATGTGGAATATATCGTGACCACAAAGCCAAGCATCAAAATGTAGGTGCTCGATTTGATGGGGGTGACGGACTCCAGGGCGAGGGTGGGGGCGTAGAGGCACAGGCCGAGGTACAAGATGCTGGTGGCGGATGACGTGGCCATCACAGTCTTCTTCAGCACCGTTGAACGGAACCGATGCTCGAAGTACTGAGATGTAATGAGCGGGAAAAATCAGTTATTTTAAACAGACACAAGCGTCACTGAAAATTTGCGTAGAAAATTTACCAGTTTTCCTATCGTGAACATTTTAACGTGGTGCTGTGATTTATGAAAGAAGGTATTTGATTTATCCCAGTGCATCTTACTCGAGTTCTGATCCTCAAAGTTTTTCGAGTTTACTCATGCTGCAAATTTGACGCAAGAGTTAGTTTCCATTTCTTATCTTGACTACCATCGTTATTATGTTTCTGATAATTCGATGACTCACGAGTTGGAGCAGTGCAATTTACCAACCAATGCTATTTGGATTCCCATTTTGCGGCTTATTTGCCAGCACCATCAAAATTTCGTTTCTTCACTCCTAGTAAAAGATTCTTGATGTTCGGCAACATCGAGAGGGGAGTCTGACGGCGCCGCAGGAGGCATCAAAGATGCTGCATATATTTACCCATTTTCATGAGGCTACAAGGCACATTGTAGTTGCGGACGGTATTTAAAACGTTAACAGTAGAGTAGTACCGCATCCACTTTATTTGTGAGCGTTACCATGAGGTTAGCATCGTACGTTTGTGCTGAAGACCTACTTTAAACATAATGATTTCGTGGCTGCTACTCAGAGCTGGTTTGGCGTTCATTTTGGAGTAGGAAAAGTTCCGAACAGGAAAGTCTTCTCGTTATATGTTTAGAATTTTGAACAGACTTCTTCAGCATTTAAAATGAAATCGCTTGATAGGCTTCGTAATGTTCGGGAACCAGAGATTGTCGCAATAGTGAGACACGGTGTTACCACAACGTTCCATTGCTAAATATGCACTCGCCTTGAGAATCAATGACGATGGAAATGAAAAGCTATGGTTCCAACAAAATAGAGCTACTCTCACACCATTTGATTTTCTCGAGAAGTTTTGGGATGATTGCTTCTAGGCCTCCTCTTGTCATTCCCGTGAGGACATTCTATCACCTGACATGTCTCCTTTCAATTTCTTTCTTGAAGGACACCGAAAGACTAGTCTTCCTAGAGAGACCAACGCAGGGAACAACGCCTTTAGTAAAACCATTACAACAATACCACCGGAAACGACTCACCCAGCAATGAAGAGTTTAAGACCACAGAGTTTAAAAGTTTAAGACCACATGGAGTGCATCACTCGGAAAAGAAAACAACTGGGTGACATTATCTTCAAATCTATCTACAAATTTTGTGCGGTCATGTAAGTGGATAGCAAACATAATTTTGTGAGAAAATAAAATGAAACTTACACCCCGATCAATGTTGTTCTATGTATTGCTGTTTGAAAATAGGTATATCATTCTGCCGGAGCCTGTACGTCAACTTTGAGTTGATGGTATTTAAAAAGCGCCAATTGTGTTGCCAAGATGAAAACAGACAAACTGTTGTATGCGTGAAGACATCATTCCAGAAACAGTCAAAATAATAAGCGTAAATACATATTTGTTCTTAAAATTAGAGAAATAACAACTGAGCACTGCATCATGCTTCCTTGAAAGGAAAGCCTATAAAATGACCATGCATCTCTGAATGGACGATCGAACATTGAATGAACTCTACTTAACGGTTTGTATGTCATGACAATACCGCAGTTGTAATGAGAGATTTAAATCACTCTTATTTGGAACAATATTTTATTAACTGAAAGACTTTGAGCGAAGGATTGTCCAAGCAAGGTAACACCATAAAAAAAGTTTTTATTCAACTCCTAGATTCAAATTTTCAACGCATGTGTTATGTCCCGTTTTCATATTGGGTAAACGGTTATTGATCAAGGTTACATAAAAGCTAATGAAATTAAAATAACTCAGGAGATTTGAGTAATTTCAGGTTGCGCTTACTTCGTTGACGCTTGCAAGTTTCATCTTGTAGATGATGGGGGCGAAGACTTGTGCCGACAGGGTCACCCCCAGGAGGCTCCCCAGCACGCCCCACATCAGCAGGATTCCGTGTCCGTACACTTCGCCCACATGACCTGAAAATCGAATATTTTGGCTTGAATGTCAAATTTTTATTGACTGTAAAACGTCAAATGTGTTGCACAGACATCATCAAAAAAAGAATAAGCTTTTCTTATACAATAGTAAAGAATTTGTGGAAAATGCAGTTTGCTGAGAACGGATTTAGGTTCAATTATTTATAAAATTTGTACATTAAAATATTTTACTAATCATGGAATAAATTGTAGGAGTTGAGCGAACTGGTATCAGATGCATTACTATAATGCACTCATTTTCTCTTCTATATTTTTACCACGTAAATTGTTAAGCAAATTTACCATCAATAATACAGCGAAGGCTACATAAACTTGTATCATATAGTTCCTAATGTTTCATCCATATTTTTATTTCAGGAAGGTGTTAAGGTACAATACAGGCTCTTGTTTGGAGCATCGATAAATGTTAAGATGCATGTTATGATGTGATGAAATTTATTAGATTTGGCACCGAAGAATAAAATTTACTTCACGAATTGCTAATTGGAAGAAATCAATAAATTATCGAAAACTGTAGTTTCATACCTAGGATGGAGATGGACGAAATGAAAGTAGCGGTGAGGGAAAGCGTGATGGGTATGGGGGACATGGAGCGGCCAGCCAATAGGAAGTCGTCCGTTGTGCGGTTGCCCCGCACGCAGTGGTACAGGCCGATGCCAAGCGACGCCGCAATCATGACGCAGAAGACGCAGTAATCTATGACACTGAATGACGATGTGCTCACTGGGTCCTCCATGTCTGATGACTCAGGTCTTACTCCGCGGACCTCTATGGACTCACTCAGGAGCTCAGATGCAACTCGCTAGTGTGATGCTGGTGTTGAATAGAGTTGGATAAGAAAAAATATCTGACTGTGCGTTAAGAGTTAGAAGTAACGCATGGGTGAAAATTGCATCACAATGGGTTTTCTAGTTACTGTGAAGTAGTTTTGAATAAGATTGCTTTACTAATATTGCTATTAAAAGAAGAAAAGTGGGCCAAACAATAAGAAGTTAATTAGCTAAATTATCAAATACAGTATTACAAAACGAGGAAATCGTGATGAGAGCTTCGTACACCTACTGCCTTTGCAGACCAGACGCTGAGTGCAGCTCTCTCGAGACAGTGCTAGTTTCCACACTCCCTTGCCTCGCATCAATTTGAAGATGTCAAATTGATAACGGTAGTCGGATTTGACTTGCTTTATTGCCGCAACATGTTAGCAACAGATTTTACGTCTCCACTATTTTCCCATTTACGATTCNACTTTCAATACAGAATTATCTCGCAATACTTAAATCAAGACTCGTGGGACGGAATAACAAGGTTGTAGTACCGAGTGTGACTGCTGGTGCTGATGCAATGAAGATACTGTGTTATATCTGAAGAATAGTTGTTGTACTTCAGTGCGTTTTCAGGGACACAAAGTTTCACGTAGGAACAGGTTGACATAAAATAAAAAATGGTAAATTCTTCATAAATTCTGGTAGTGAATGGTTTCAAAATACGCAACCTTGAACAAAAGTTCCGTCTTATCTAAATTGTGGGGCCCCCTCTTCTCACCTCATAACTTGGAAGTGTGCGCATGACAAGTTATTTCTTAACTCTACGTCTGAGGATCATGAGTAGAGCCTCATAGTAACTGCCTACATCGAGAGTGTTAAGCATTGTTTTGAGTTTAGTAAATACATAATCTGGACATTGTTTCTTTCACAATGAAATAATAGTGTCGCAATCATATAGTGTTTAATGTTCAAGACAATATACAGCCCTTTAATATAAAATATGAACGCAACGTACCAAAGAATGCTGAAAGTTGTGTTAAAGAAAAATCATTACTCGTCTAAGTTCCGTTTGCAGTCAAATATTTTTATTATCGAATCCAATAAATCAGAAGAAATAATTCAATGCATTATTTTCAAATTTTCCGAAGAAAGTCTTCAAGCTAATCATTTCATGTACCTGCTCCAAATTCTACTCCTACATTGCTTGCATTTAAGTATTTGAACTTCAAAAGTCATGGGTTCTTTTCCAGTTAATTCTCTCTTAGCAATGGCCATTGGCGTACGCATTAAAGAATTAAGAATAATCGGTTAATTCCTTTAGAAATTTTTCGTTGACGCTCATTCTGACATCATAGCACAGTTTACAGAGTCGCCATTGATGAGCTACACCTCCTCGCTGCAGGGCGCGATTAATTTTCGCGAGAATGTTGCGAGGTGCAGGTTGGTACCTTCTGTTCGCATTTTACATACTGACATAATTCAAAGAAAATTTGTTTCAATTTCCTTTCAAAGGATTAAAATTAATTTCATAAAAGATCGTTCTAAGTTGAGCCCAACTTTAAGTTGAATTATCTCCGAGTGTCATCAGGCAACAGATGTGCAAGAGCTGGTACATCATCTGCTTTTGTGCTCGACAGCTTCGTATTGTATTTTTACGTATCTGATACGAGATGCTACCAGAAAGTTCCCAGACAAGATTCATCAGTGATTCCTTCTTACTCACGTCACATAATTTCTTACGTGAAATTACGTCAATTGGCAATTTCACATAAATACTTGTATTCTTCGAAATGCTTTTCATATTTTCCACGTGACGTCCACATCACTTTACAAATGTTCATATCGCCTTTGGACTCGTTTTCTGTGAAGGCTTGAAGCAGTTTCTGTAATTTTTCTTGGATTTCCGCTGCACTTCGCAAACGAAATTTTACCTTTGGGAAACAGGCAAAACTTTCTGGCAAGTCAGGGAGGTGATGAAGGACGACATTTCCAGTCTTGGCTAGAAATTGCAGAAAAAATCAGAGATGATTGAAACGGCGTTTCATCGTGATGCAAACTCCAGTTGTTGTTTTTCTACAGTTCGTGCATCTTTCAACTGCAGCACTAAATATCCCGTTAACACCGTAAAATCTTTTTCACTTGTTAATTTACATTGGAGCCCAAATTCAGGATAGATCTTCAATTTCACGGATTCATCGTAAGTGTCTCACTGATTCCAAAATCGGTCGCTGCACTTGTCTAGAGGTGTCCAACGCGGGAGCGGCTTCTTGACCGCGAAAAATGTTGCTTGACGCTTATTTTCACGTAAGCTCTATCAATTTGACAGTTAAATCTCGAATTACAAAGTGCGATCATTCCGTGAACAGATCTCTCGTGTTGAATGTCTTAACAACACAACATAGTGCAAAGGGTACACCTGAATACTACGCAGGAACCAAAAATATCTGCTTTTAGATTACAATCTTTGTATGAAACACAGTTAGTAGGTGGTTGAATTGCATGTTCCATCTTTCCGTCCCGCCACCGCACAGCAGATGGGTAAACGGTACATGATAACTAAATATGTTAATGGTTTCTGTGTCCATTTCATTTATTTTGACATTCTTTTTGCATAAAGGCATCGAAAGTAGAAAAAACAAACATTTACACTTCATTAACAGTTATGTACAATTAGAACATAACCATTTTTATATGAAAAATTGTAGAACATTCTTAAACTTCTTAACTTTAAAGTAACAAAAACCATTCCTCTCCCCCCTCCAATAAGTGAGCAACTGGAGTATTTGCTAACTCTGCTTCGTTGATGTATTCCCCATGCATTCAACTAATACTTCAACTGAAATTTTGATTTTGGATGCGTCAGGTTATTTCCCTATATTTTCAATATAAAAGAATGTTTTTCATGAAGTAACCTTAATTAAACTCAATCCAGACCTCGCACCGCTGTTTAAATTCACTAACCCTCAATGACATGTATGAAACTCTTTTGGAGACTCTGAACACTGGCAGTGACCGTTCTGTGGTGATCCCAGCGGCAAGCCGCGGACCTCCACAAGACCTGAGAAAAGCTGCCTCCAGACTACAAACGCATCCGTTCCACAGCACCTCCGGACCCGAAGCGCCTA
>JACJUY010001463.1:71425-143811 GCA_014220935.1 Platorchestia sp. MABIK | reverse complement strand
CAGGTAGCTATACTCAAATTTGACCATTGTACAAGACTTAAGAAACATTCTACCTCTGTATCACCTGTGGTAAATAAATTGTTTAAATTGTTTAAATTGTTTAAAATAATTCTAATCCCGAAAAATACATATCGTCACGATTTAGAAAAATGAATCAAGAAGCACTCGAATGGAGACATAGAGAACAATGAGGATATTCTTTGCCACTAAATTTGTTCAATTTCACTGCACTCCTTTTGTACGGATTAAAACTGTCAAGGCTCATGAAAGCGTAATCGTAAAGCCCATATTCAAGCGAAATACTCTTCTATACGGCTCGTGAATCCCGGCTAGACCGACATGTATGCGACAAGGTGCTACGAAAAAAGAAGGATAAACGATGAGATGTAAAAGAACATTGGTTGGTAGGCTGTTAATACTTACGAATGAACTCGTGCTAAATTTTAGTTAAAGACGATGCAGTCAGTGAGTAATGAGTCGAAAAAGCGCTGGTTGTGTTTGGATGTTGCCATTCAGTGACGGTGGCAACAAGACCCTAAAGTGAAGTACAAGAGATAAGTGCACGGCCCCTCAAGTCTCACAGGTCTCGCAATGGCGCAGGACATGCGCAGTGCTGCACGCATAATTGCAAAATCAGGTGGTTTGTCAGAACGAGGACTGACTCTAACCCAAGTTGGGAACGACTACTTTTAAAGGACACGCGATGGCCCCGCACGCTGCCAAGTGAAGTCGACATAACGAAGCGAGAGAAGACGAGGGTTCATTAATGAGCGTTGCGCGGCAGCAGGATTGCACAGCGGCCCAATTTGGCGAGGACGGCACTAATCCTTCCGTTGCTCGGGGAGTTGCTTTCATGTTGCACGAGCAGCCCTTCTGTCGGGACGTGCAGTCTCCTCCTTCCCTCGGTTCTGGCACCATCACCCTACTATTGATGCCTCACCTGATCTCCTTGTTGCTCGGTAAGTACCAGGCATGGAAATACGACCATACCGCTAAATTGCGGAAGGTTATTGAAATATCGTAGTGCAATACTCATGTAAGTTTGAGCTCTCTTCTGAAGATTTTTTTTAGTAAATTTTATAAAGAGCACGAGTAATCACCGGGAAATAAAAAAATAAGACCTTTGTTATGGAGATGTAGAGCAGGCGTCTTAAGAATCAAATGCTAACGACTACTTTTATTTTCCTACGCTTGCAACAGATGCTATAATAGTTCACAGAGTTCAGTCACACGAAAGATTCACAAGGATCGCTGTGACGAAGTAGCTAATGTTGACACAACGAACACATAGGAAATAATTCTGGTGCGCATCCAACTCAAACAAAGCGGCCTGAAAGCAGAGAGGTTGTATGAGCTAACGATGCATGGCGATGTTCTCAGGGAGACGCAGGTCGCCTCACAGTTTCGCACTGTTCCGCCCAAATCAATTTGAGGAGGCCATTGTTATAGGTTTCTGCTGAAATCATCATCCGGAGGCCGAGGCTTCACGCTTGTTACCACTCAAGTTTTTTCTCACCTGGGAAAGTCAGTCAAGATATACAGAATTTCCTGACAGAGCCGTTGAACTTGACTCTATGCAAAAGGCGCGAAGAAATTGTTTGAAATTTGAAAAACAAAAATTACCAGCGAGTTTAAATATGGAAAGTTTTTCAAAGCATTAAGCGTAAAAGTATACAAATAATTCAGAGCTTTGGAAAGTTGGAGGAGTCGATCCTTTCATGAAAGTTACCAAATAATTATGATGTTTTAGCAAACGGCAATCTCTTACTCGTAACTATCACAAGTCGTGGATTCAAAAAGCCACAGAAAGCCTAGAAATTTTCACCTTCTGCATCAACTAATTTTTTCAACAAAAAAACGTAAAGTTTCAGCAACCAAAAAGTGTGAGCCAGTTTTTGGTGTCGTTGCAGCGCTAATTTGATGGAAAACACTCATTGTTAGGGTGTCTCGGTGGTGGTCTCGCTGTTACGGCGAGCAGCACACCAGTCACGAACCGCGATGCGCCACACATAAACGCAGTAACAAGCAGACAAAAAGGATGCTTCTCAATGGACCATCCTTTGAAAGGGCTGGCAGTACCTCAAGGTGTGAGTCTGCCCAGGCGCAAGAAGCTCTGAACGTCTCCGTAGCACGGCAGTCCATTGGTATTCTTTGCAATGGTATGGAAATTTCACGCCTACAGATCGATTCTGCGGTCGTTTAGCAGTAAGGAGCGTAGCAAAGAGGCGGTCATAGCGCAATGGCTCACACGAGTACGAAGAGCAAGGCGACTTTCATCGAGTGGTGTGAAGGTTTGCTGGCTTTGAGCAAATGTTGGCAGTAAAAAAGAGCTCACCTTCCAATGACCGTACGTTTGGGTTTCGCCACCGTTAAACCTCACCAGATAAGAAGCAATGGTGTTCAGGTAAATTGTTTCACGTTCGCAGGAACCAATGCCAGACAACTCCCAACATTTCATCGGGAATGTTTGCAGGAGTTTATACTACAAGTTTCAAAAATGCACTATAGAACACATTCCTTACATAATACCAACTCGAATTATCAACTAAGCTAGATCAATGATCAAGATGATTAATCATTGAAGGCGATAAATGATGGAAGAGGTGTGCTGAAAGTAATAAATAGTTGTGAAATTGGGTAAATTATTCAACTTGTTCACAAATTCAGATCATAAAAGGTCCAGATCAACTTACTAATGATCTATTTAACCAAAGCGAATAATGGCGCAGACATTAAATTAAATGATAAAACCAACAAACACCTTTGTATGCGGACGAATGCATCAAAAAAATGCGCATCTTTCGGTGGTGTCCGTGTGTCCAACTCCATTGAGAACTACGCAGGAGTTTGAACAGTCTAATTTAGCATTGTTAGAGGCGGCCGCAACAAGAATCTCATTCTTAGGAGACGTGTGACTGAATTGTTAAATGAGAATTTGCAGGCTCGTTAGCACCGCTCGAGGCGCCCATACTAAGGAGGCGAGATAGCGCCGCTGGTCGGTCGCCGCAGCGCACAATCGGCCGTAACTCGCGCCGCTGACGCAGCAGCCGACACAAATAGCGCCGTGCATGCAAGCACTCCAGTGGCAGCATCGCTCTTCTGCCCGCTCCTGAGGACACGTCACAAACTGCACACCACTCTTACGGGTAGAAATGTAGCTCATCAGCTTGTGATTTTCTTTTAACTGCCATGCTAATCTTATTTGAACATCTCTCTGAATTCAAAAGATCGAGTGATGCTGTTAATAGCCGACTCGCATCATTTATAACCATGCTTTTGTGAATGACAATCGATCCAGTTGTAATGGGGAACGAAGTTTGTACATGAAACATTATTTTTCACTGAAAGTGGTAGAAACTCATGGCTTGATTAATAAATGACACGGAAAACAAAGTTAAAATTTTTATTCAAAGTAGTTGTAAGCCAGCGGGCACGATTGTTTGTCTGAATGCAGTTCTTTTTCTGCAAGTACACAAAAGTTGGGAAGGTGCTCAACTTCAAAGACTACGTGCAACGTTAGTGTAGGACTTTTTCAAAGCGCTGGCAGCTAAGTAATTCAGGAGTTGGGGGTCTAGTCAAAATGTCAGTCTCTAATATTTTCAGCATCGGTTCTTAACAATTCATAGAGCGTCGCAGGGCATGAAGGCAAAACCCACTGAGATCTCCGCACCCACCAATCTCTCCAGTTGACTCGGACCGATTATAATTACACGCAATTACAAAGTTACTTATAACCTAAACAATGGATGTACGGCCATCCGAGAGGACGCAGTGAGGAGACTGCTAAGGCACGCATTATGCGAGCGAGGCGCTCGGTTCTGAGGAGACTCAGCGATCACTGGCCGCGTAATCATGCGACGAGCTTTGCTCGTTAACTTTGATCACTCGCTCTTGGAATTACAAGAAGCTACCATGACGCGAAGCTGCACATAGAGGGCATACGAACTCGATCAGAGCGCCCACGACAACAATGAAAAATATAAATATTAAGTATTAAACTAGATGTAAGGCTAATCTAGGACGACTGCCACCTCACCCCAGGGTGCAGCAACAGAATTGCTGAATAACCCCAGCATGAAAGGGGCCGTTTCCTTTACTGTTTATAAATATTTTGACAACCAGAAAAGGATAGTAAATTTAACCGAATAAATGTGAAAAATAATTGGAGCACACACATAATTCGAAGTATTCTTCTTCCTGCGAGTAAATTTTTAGTATTTATTTACGTACATAGCTTTACGACGTATTAAAATTTCTACTCGAAGGATAATTACACAACTCTTCAATATTAACACAGCATATAATGCTTCACAATCAGTCTTACGAGTGACTAATCTACACACAACTCATAGTAATGAAAAAATGGACTATTAACTTAGCTCAGGTTAAGGGCAGGATTTTTTTTAACATTGAACGGATGATCGGCAGCTACACAAGTGTGTTGCGCCAATTAGTTTGAGCTGTATTTGTGAGCATATTTCTCGTTTTTGAGTGCTTTCTTTGTTTCTCAATGGCTTACTATCCTTCGTTAGAATGGAAGCCGTCGCTGACAACGGGCCTGATAATTCAAGTGACAGTGATGTTATAGCCAGAGACTTCAGGCTTTTGAGACTGCATACGACCACAGGCAGGTACGAAGGCCAGGCATCATTTGCTCATTTTCCTACACAGTCGCAGTCGCTCTCACTCGTATCCAGGTCTACTCACGATGACAGAATACACATAACCCACCGCAGTAAGGTCAAAGCATCATCGTGGCCTGTAAAAATGCTCTACTTCTTGCATCTGAAGATCACTTCTCCATCTCACATTTCAGGGAAAGTTTTCCTCCATTACTGTGCATATTTGCGTGAATACGAAGCACATTTTCCTTCCGCGACCATATTGGAATTAAATTTTGCTTTTAATTTTTAAAATTGGATTGAAACAAGAACACCCACCAATTGACTGCTTGCACGCAACATCATCCTCTATAGCACCTCTCATCTCCCCACCCTCGTACTCTGCAAACATCTTTAAAGTGCATACAATATTTTTTGGGAAACATACAAACAAAATTTGATTAAAAAAATCAAACCAATCGAGCTATTGAAAACCCTTATTTCACACTTTCAACAAAAGCTAAAGCTGCGCTTCATTTATAACTCAAAATTCTTTACGATATTTATTTTCGATTCTATGGCCCACTTTTTTTTTGTTCCTACATTCACAGAGAGATACAACGTCAAACGCATTCGAACTACTCCACAACAGTGTTGTCTTGATTTAAATTTTCCTCAAAACCCGATATGAATGGCAAATAATGAGTTCATTAACAATCAAGTAGCACGTAGAAGCATTTCTTGAGAGCACAGGTGTATAAAACCTTAGCTCAAATAGAAAATTGTGTTCCATTAACTGAGTTGTACTCATTACGCTACTGCGTTGTTTAAACACATTCACAGCATAGGGAATTCTCAGTCAAACGCATTTGACAAAATATTGAACACTAGACGCGTGAATGACACCCTCTTTATAACGAATTTTACAATCACAACACGAGCGTGTACGAAATTTGATCCAAGTTATTTGCTGTCTGTACGTCCTCAAAATACGTCTAGATCTTTCTGAAGAAAATTACTGTGTTGAAATTCTTTTGAATGCGTTTGGCGTGTGGCACTTTGACATTAAATTCAAATCAACTCTTTTAAACCTACGCCAACACTGCCCATTCGTAGAAGTAACGAGTATAACCATTGTGTAATTACCTTCCGTAATGACAAGTCCTAAGAAATATAAACTTATAGCCAATAATTGAAATTTTCAAAAGAAAAACATCGCTCTACCGCTATCCAACGTCCATCATTTGTTTCTGACACGGATTACACATCGCAGCAGGAATGTAAAGCCACACCACAAGATGCTTCATTGCAAAAAAAAATAAGCTACACAGTAAATCAATCAACGAGAGAACGTGTGGAAAATATAATCACAGAAAAATTGATGATCATTAGTAGACTGGAAATGGGAAATGTTTTAGCAACCAACACGGCCCTCATGCCATGCACGGCACGGTGGAGATCCCTTGGTGACAGTTTGACAAGACAACCGTGCAGAATCGCTTTAACGAGTCATCACACGGCACTCAGTAGCGTAAGGCATTCTAAATAAACACTGAAAATTCACATCGAGTATTTTATGAAAATAAAATTACACATTTAGGTTTATTCTTATATGTACTTAAAAATACACATGAGTCTATGCCGTCATTATTCTCTAAATGGATCGATAAATACACAACCATTATCACTTTATAGCATTTTATTTTCTATTCTTTGCTCCAAACCAGTATATACGCTTTGTTCTTTACTGTCGTGACAGGGATGCCAACCCAGCTTCCGTGATGTGTATTGAACTATTCTCCAGGGTCATGAAAAATCCCGGATCCAACAACCATTGAGTATCAAAATTCACTCCCGAAATTTTAGCTGAAAACGATTTCTATTGTTTTTGGTAATTTGTTCCGCGTAAATTTTTTCAAATCTACAGGTAATACATATATATTTTCTACCTCACTGATTTTTGAAATCGTTGCAATGTGGCTGTTGGCTGTCTCTGTTCATGGATAGTTATCCTCTCTGCCACAGTAGCGGCATAATTTTTGCCCTAATTAGCAAACTCTTAACTAAATCAGGCAAAACTTAACTGAAATATGTGAAAAAGGCGAGATTTGAACAAGGATGCTTTATTTTTTCATTTACCCTATACGGATGCGCAACTGGAGCCATGAGCGTCCTGATCCGCGGGCGAGCTGGTGGGAAGCCAAACAGCTCAACAAGAAGTGTGTAATGTATTCAGAGCGGAGGGGAAGAGCAGACCTCCAGAGCGGTGTTAATTCTTTCGTTAAAGAGAGGGTAAGTTGTGTGTCAAGAGAGGGAGGGCCGCTGGAGCGCTGTAAATGATACAATGAAGGGTGGCGCCGCCACGCGGCTACAAAAGACCTTCCAAGGCATTCAAAAGCCATAACGAACACACAAAAACAGAATCAAGTATTAGCTGAGTTATTACACTCAACAGAAAGATATCAGCATCCAACGTAATTTTCAAGAGTTTGTTCCGAATGAACGAATTGCATCCTCCTTTTTAAATGAAACTGTTGATCAAATAAATATCGATAAATATCGTCCACCAACATTTAAATGGAAATATTTTTTAGCTGTCCACGATTACAGACAGTGTGGACTGAATCGTTTACTAGCAATTTCTACCAATATCTCTACTTCAAAATGGCAATACATCGTCTGCATTTCTTTAAAACTATGCTTCGAAAATGCCACAATGTCGGTGGCGACCAGAAAGAATTTAATGACGAAAATATGCGAGAAAGTAACTCCCAGTCGAAAAAATAGGAAGAGTAATATGTTTTAAAACAGACAAAATACACACGCTAAAAACACTTAACACGCGAAGAAGTCTAAAATATAATCGGAAACAAAGATTCGAAAGCTGAAACAGGCTGAGCGAATCATCGAAGCCTTTTCCACTGGCAAACAAGATGCCCTCAGTGAATCAATGAGGATCGAGACGAGCGGCACGTAGTGTCCCCTGTGTGGTGAGGATAATAAGGAGGAGGGCTGGAGGAGGCGAGCAACATTTTTGACAGATGAAAAGCCGGTGTAACAAGCAGCCAAATTGAAATGAGGGTTAAGAGAGAGATGATGAGGGGTATTAGGACAGCGGGCCACCAGCGCTCGGGGGAGTGTGGCGGCCCTAACTGCGGGTAGTCTTCTGCTCGCGTTGGTGCCGCGGCAGTCTGTACAGCGTCATCCGCCGGCATTATTTGCTGCGTGATCCTACAGCATTATTTGCAGCATGATGTCACAACATTATTTACAGCATAACCTCACAGCATTCTTTGCAACATGATCCCACAGCATTCTCTGCAGCATGATCCCACAGCATTCTTTGCAGCATGATCCCACAGCATTCTCTGCAGCATGATCCCACAGCATTCTCTGCAGCATGATCCCACAGCATTCTCTGCAGCATGATCCCACAGCATTCTCTGCAGCATGATCCCACAGTATTATTTGCTGCAGGATCCCACAGCATTCTCTGCAGCATGATTCCACAGTATTATTTGCAGCATGATCCCACAGCATTCTCTGCAGCATGATCCCACAGCATTCTTCGCAGCATGATCCCACAGCATATTTGCTGCAAGATGCCACGGCATTCCTCCGTGCATGATGATGTCACAACTTAATTTGTAGCATTATGATGTCACAGCACGGTTATGATATGATGCTGAAGACTATGTCACAGCGCAGTATGATCCTACGACACGTACATATTGCCCTGCAAGCGACCCAGCAATAAAATGCTCCCTAAAACTATCTATAATCAAAAACTACTTAATATAATCAACAAGTGTGATTTGCTTTTTCCAGGGATTTGATTTGAAATTCTATCGCGTTCTTTATAACAATGGAAATCACATTTAATTGCTTCATACACTGAAGTTCACACCCGCAATCAATACTTGCAGTTGAAAAATTAAATTCTTATTCATTCAAAGTATTTGCAAAATTATTGCTGAAAACTGCACATTACACCAAGAAATCTTTCGACACTCTCAAATGGTTCTATTTGAAAAACTGCAGATACAAAATTTCTTTTAAACTTGAGGGAGTGCGAAGAGAGAGCACGATTCATGACCGCCGTTAGCTTTAGGATCTTTGCATCACACCGTCGCTCTCAAAAATTTATCAAAACACTTATTGTGATTTAGGGCATATTTCAAACCATACTTTGTTGTTCCAAATTAAAAACAAATTATGTCTTACTCCAAATGAAGAATGATGATAAGAAACTCATATTTTAGAAATAATACGCTAAAAAATTAAACTTATAAGGATTAAAAACCTTGGAGGAGTTTGAAATTGTCTTTCTTTGACTCAGCACGCTCGGAAAAAACTATTTTCTTACTCATTTCCGGTTAGTCATTCTGAAAACTCTTGTACATGATAAAACTCAAGTATCATCAATCATTTCAGTGGAAATTTCACACATTACATTAGCCATTAAGGATGAGTAAAATACAATTACTAACAAAGTCTTTCATTGCAAGTCACACTTGAAATCTTTCTCGAATTAATTTGTTCCAAATTAAAAATGTAAAGCATGCAAACAAATGCTTAGAAAACTCTTCTTTGCGTAGGAGGTAATTGGACACCAACTGACTGGCACTTAACCTGGCCAAAGGGTCTCCAAGTTAAAAGTTAAGTACAAGCGACATCTGCTTGACTCGTTTTACAGTAGCTTGACTAGGAGAGGCTTAAAAAAGCTCATCTCGGCTGCCTCCGGTGTCCATTTCAAGACGACCAAATAAACAAGAAGCACATCAGTCCGTGGACCAACATGCCTAACCACTCGATTACTCCAGGAGATGATGCAGATAACGCGTCGGTGGAATCTGATTCTCGTTCACTACACGGGAATTTACAGTCCCTCCAGTCCCCTATCAGCCAAAGAAAATTTCAAGAAACATCAAATGAAGAAAACTGCAAAATAGCAATTATTTAGATTTTCACAGTAGGTAAAGAATAACATTGTAATGAAGGAAAACATACGTGTTGTAACAGAACAGCAAGCTATGTCATCAGAAAGAATGTAGGCCCAAATCACGGAGAAATAGTTGGCTGCGACACAATGCGACCGACCGCACAGCAGCGAGAGAAGACACGCTAGGATCGCCCCAATTGTTAACAAGAGATTCGTTTGGAAGACATCGGGGCTTTAATATGCGAAGAACGTCAACTCAGAGGCAAGCGACACTACGACAGAGACATTCCTCAGTAGCCACACGAGCAATCCATGAGCAAATTGCAGGCCGCTTCTCCCAAAGAATTCTAAGAGGCAAAAGTCAATTGAAAATAGTCGGATGCAAATAAATGCTGGATGTTCGTGAACAATGAATGGAAGAAAATTAAGGGCGCAGCGTCGGTGAAGGGAGAAAGACAGATTTTCCTTGGAACTGAATTACCAATCCCAGCCAATTCACAACTAAGGGGAGATCAGAGCAATCCTAATTACGGATGCAAATAAAATTAGGATACAATTAACAAGATTCTTTCAGTTATTTAAGCGAACCAGTGCGTGCAGCAGCGTGCTCATGCAATGTACGAGCGTCCCAAGTATGAGAAGCCGTGAAGCTTCCACTGAATGTGAGTTTGGAGTGAACATTCTTTGTGTTAATGTAAGTTAAATGTTTTTTATGCCTATAATTTTATCCTCCCTAGCTAAACACGACCAGAAGCCGCCAGTAGAACGAGAGGAGAGCCCCTAGATATGGTAGCGTACAGTCGGTCGTCACATCTGATAGCGTTTTATGAGTCCACTCCTAATGAGAAGATTTGCAAGGCCTTGCTACAAGTTGGAGTTTCACAAGCGTCATATCTTTGAGAAACTTTCAGCACTATCTGGACCCTAATTTTAACAAAAAAAAGTCTAAAGCAGTTTGCAATATAAGGTCTAAATGAGATGCGCTATTTTTGATTTGCAATGTCGCCGAATCTCCCAGTTGCATGTAAAGGTTAAGACGTCAGAAAGCAGCACTTATAATAAATAAAAATGCAATGAAATTGGATGAATAAAATTTCTATTAAGCTTAAAGGGAATTCGGGGATTCAGCATGATGCATGCTCGCTGTTAGTTACAGAATCTTTGCAGCATGAAGACTTTTTCTAAACTGAGAATGAATAAGACTTTCATGAGGCTGCGGCAATATCCCTGGTGAAAAAATACACATAATATCATTTTATCTAACAACCCAAAAGAGCGCGCAAAATAAGAGCTATCGTAAAGTCATCGGAATTAGGCACGATAACAATCGCATGCGCAGACAACTTTGGAAGAATCCGGACCCGATAACAATGAATGCCGGGAGGCTAGCGTTTGAGAGCCCATCCAGAGTTCGGCGCGAAGTTAGATCAGAATGTGTCGCACTCAAGAAACATAGTCAAGCAAATCATATAAGTATGGATATTTAAAGCATAGTAACCATGCAACGTATTCCCTTATCTCATGTATTACGCTTTTGTTTCTCATTCTTAAATTTCAATAATACATTCACTCGATCTCTGTCATTTTTGATACATGTGAAAGACGCGGACATCTTTCTGATATGTGTAGATGCAAAGTGTCCCTTGAGTTAAATTTTCTCAAACTTAAGCACAATTTGCAAACAACAATTCTAAATCATCCGTTCCGGCAGTACTTTAAAAAAACACGTAGCCTCTCAGGCAATGGACGTGTGCGAGGAAATTTGACCGTGCAAGCTTAGCTTTCAAAAGATTAAAATGAAATAAATCACAGAGATCTTTGAGACTTCCATACCATTGATTTCAAAATTCAAAAGATTTTATTTTATGAAACTTTGAAGCCTTCATGAACATTTAAATCAAAATTTTCGAAAGCGCACGTTGCCGCTTGAAACTCGTCCAGGATGCGGCCTTGCAACCACCGCTACCAAGTTAACACATTTATTAAAAATTATTTCATTAATAAACATGGACATCATATAAATAATGATAAATAATTTTAATAATGAAATTGTCATAAATGTTGGAAAATAAGGTTACATTTCGCTCACTGGTAATAAAAAGGAGGTGAACGAAAGCAAGTCAGATCTTAAACGCAACCATCGAAACACTGACATCTAGATCACAGCTAGCCTCAGTAGGCAGGCGTGTGACAGAGCCCAGCAACACTTCCGCGTATACACTATTGATGCGCAATGTTTCTCTTTCGTGCTCGCACACTTACATGAAAAGACAATTAGAGACTCAAAGCAAAATCGAAATGAGCGCGGAAAGAATCAACCAAAGGCCACTCGTATTCATCGCATCACGTCTAAACACATCTTCCTGAGTTTCTTAATTTCCTCTTTCAACATCAAGCAACTGGCTTGCTATTCCCAAAATCCAACCACGTACATTATACTCTATTCAACAACTGTACAGTTGATCTTTGTACCTAATAAATCACCTTTTCCAACAAAGCTGTCCTCCGCCACACTTCATTTCTGACTGTCTCACACTGCATCTTTGCACATGCTTCTCATTTCAAGCATGCTATTTTTTCACCGCTCTACGATCCATGGTTATCCCCTTGTCTCAACACGCTAATCATCCGGGGATATTTTTCAAAATTGTCCAAAAAGATTGAACAATAGCGGTTCGTTTTAAAACTTAATCAAAATTCAGCTGATGAAATAAATCATTCAATACTTATTAACTGCTCAGTAAGGTTTTCTCAAAATAAACCATGATATAGACAATAAATCATTTTATGGTGATTTTGTAAAAATATTGATTATAATTACAACTCACAAATTTTTTTGCACGCACATATATAGAGTAATTAGCCTAATTATATTGAGCCACATAATCATGAATTTCACCAAAAAAGATTTAACACTACCATTGTAAACATCCCGAATTCCAAAGCAATGAGAAATCAATCAAACGAAAGACTTAGCTCGAGACAACAACGCTTATTTTGGCCTTTTACTTCGAAGACCTTCATACTTGACCAATATACGCTTACCTTGATACCACAGGAGCAAAATTAAAACTTTGCGTGCTTGTAGGTGCATAAAATAGCAGCCGCTTCCTGGTCCTCGAAATATGGAGGCAAGTTTGAGGTAAGCAGAGACTGTAGTGCTCGATATCTTGTACCCATCCCACAGAATTTTCAATGGTATTCATGATTTATGAGGAAAAGCAACTTGGTAAACTCCATTCACTTTGAGGTGTCATACCAAACAAACATTATTTTCCTGAATAATTTTAAATAATTAAAGTAGGACAAATCACCTATCAACCGGTCATTCAACTCTACAGTACGCGGGAATCTGGCTTTGAAATTTATTCTTAATGATTTTGAAATTAAAGTTTAAGTTTTTACTATTATTACTTTACATTTTTATGGATGGAGAGCCACCAACCAGGCTGTCAAGAGCTGCTTGCGGCTCCCGAACCGCGCCACGAATACCAGAATACCAGGGCAACTTTTCATGTTAAATACCTAATGAGTGCAGCACATAAGTTGGAAATTATTTTGAGCCTTTTGTCAACGGGTGTCCGATATGACATGAAAATACTTTACACGTCGATGCCAATTGTTTCTAAATCCATGTTCATTGTCGGACAGTTCAGTTGTAACAAACGCCAAAAAGAAACCACAGGGCATGAATTTTACATTATTACATTGAGAGGCAAAGCTCAAGATAAAATAGTAAAACGAGATGAAATAAAGACTATTCGGTACAACATTTTGTTTTCCCAACTATTCCAACGAGAGCATAGTAACGGTAGTAGAAGAAAATAACGCCATGGTGATCAAGAAGTATTGTGAACATTCGTTCACACTCATACGTCTAACTCCATTGATGAGGCACAGCTGACAAGGGAGTCAACGCTCGTTGTATCAAGCTCGATCATATTTCACCGCATCCCAATCTGTCATTTCATGACAGTTTGGCCATCGTTACAACAACAGCGTCGGACCCAACCATGGAGCACACAAAATGAACACGCAGGAAAAATTCTACATAAGACACTGATGTGAATTTCCACACCATATTAGGTACGTCGAAGCGTGGGCAGTATGGAGCTCAGAGTACATCACTTCACGCGCTAAGATCGAAGAAGGCTGGCCAGAGCGAGCGCCTCCATACAGCCAGGGCATCACTGGACGCGGCGCCGCACGGTGGCAGCGCGCGCTTGTGTTCCAGTTGTGCTATCGCTGGTCGGGGCGGCCGATACATCAGGCAGAATGGATGTTGCGACAGTCCTTTGAAGTGAACTAGCAGATAACGAGCACCATTGACGGCATGGACATGCAGATAGCAATTACCGGACTAGCTTGCCAGCTCGAAGACAGCCCTGAGGTGGACGTCGAATAGTCACTACAGCTGAGCACGCGAATACTTAGGATACTTCGGAGATGAGAGCGCGATGCTTGTGTTGAGTGGAATTGAGCTATCGGTATGCTAAATTAGCCATAGATATCGAAATAACTACTATCTGATTTAATCATTTTGACAGTGATAGACCCTACAACAATTAGTAATTTGGTTGCGTAAAACATGTTTGAACGAATAAGAATATGAATGACTGAAAATTTTACAAATTATAACAATATTTTCAAGTTGCAGTATAAATTTATTTCAACAAGAAAATTTGCTAAATCGTGTTTGTGAATTTATTTCTACCGAGGACTGAAAAGAAAGAACGAAAAGTGTCGTAAAAAACTATTTAAAAAATTTCATTTGTTAATAAAGCAGACAAAAGTCAAAATATTCTTTCTGATTTTGTGTCATCGCGTTATCACTCACCGATGCAACGCGTTATAACTCACCGATGCAACGCGTTGTAACTCACCGATGCGACGCGTTATAACTCACCGATGCGACGCGTTATAACTCACCGATGCAACGCGTTATAATTCACCGAAACACACTCCGTTCGCTTGCGAAGCGTACAAACCTGTTTGCTGCACGCCGAGTGTGTTCGATTGCATTAGCAATACAGCCACAGCAGAGCTCTCTTTCAGAGCACCCACTCCATTTACTCAAACTAAATCATAGCTTCTTGGAATGATCATGTGTGTGATTTCATTCACGTTAGTAAAATTAATAATTAATACTTTGACTAACTCTCGTTAAAAAAATGTATTTTGAATGAAACTAATATTTCCATATCTTTTAGTATTACGGGAATTTTAGATCTATATTGTAGAATTTATACCTACCTTCGTGAACTAAATGAATATCATGAAAAATTGATTTGGAGTCCGTAGAAAATTTTTCTATAATCTTTCATGAGTAATCTTGTTATCTACAACACTTCCGTGCATTCTTCATTTACTCGTTTCAATAGAATTACCTGAATTTGACCACGGTCACACTTTGGCCAATTCGAAACCGTCATTGTCAAAGAAAGCTTTCTCCACCGCTTCAGATAACGTGAAAACAAGGAAATGCATTATACGTATGATAAATGTACCACTTTAAAACTACACTTTGCGATTAATAGTCATAAAGCCCTTAATCAAATAAAACGGGAAAATGTTGAAATGTATGCTCAACCAGCGGACAGCAAACGGAGACAACAATTTCTGGTCATGGTTCCTAAAGATGTGCTTCCTCTCTCGTGCGCCACTAGGCTGGAGACAGGTTTGCCTCAATGGCCGTGTTTCTGGCCAACGTTTCTAAGTTGAGGGTTTCAATGAAATTTGGGTACCAAAAGAAAATCTAATTTTTATACAAAGAGCCCGCTTATATTCATTGAAGCAAAATGAAAATTGATTATTTTGGGCAGAAAAAGGCAAACGTGGAAAGATTTTTATTGCGCCAGCAGTGAAACCATCTGGCCTGCGAGCCGCCTTCGGATTCCAGGTAGGCGACTTCAGTTGTGCTGCAGTCCGCAGTCGCAACAATCATAAGACGGGGAAAGCTGTAAGTTAACACTAAAATCATTCACGATGCATCAATAACTTAACATTATAGAAAACAATGAAAAACGAACATAAACAATAAGGAAACAGTATAAATCATGAGAAATAAAAACTTAGATGCGATGGAATCCACAGTTACAAAATATTTGTCATTTTCACTCTCAAAGAAAGAATTTTTCCCCTTAACGAAACATGCTTCATCAAATTGTCTTTTGCATCCTTCGCCATGTTGCAGGCTACCACAAAACAGACCGTGAGTGTTGTGGGCTTCTGAGTTTGAGAACACCAATAAAATTTACAAAACTTGTTTAAAACCCCGAATTATAAAAAATTGACGCACTTTCATACTGTGGATATTTTGATATCCTGATCTTCCACTCGTTCGGGACGAGTTTCTCATTCGACTGCAGCTATTTGGAAACGACCGGGATGTGTGCACTGCAGGATGATTTCAGAATGCCATTATGTTCATGGCGGTGATGATATGGAAATAGAGGGCAAATTAAAACATTGTCATTCATATCAACCTAGCTTCTGTGATAAAATTTAATCAAGGACAAATTATTCCTTCAATCAGATGCCTTCAGTGAACAGTGCGCCCCGTCAAGTGTGCTGCGAACACCCCTGATAGAGGGTAGTGCAAGGTCATTACGTTTCTTCACTTTTTTCCTAAACTTGGCTAAACTCATCATGTATGATAAATCTGCTCAGTCGAACGAATTGAAATAGGAGCCATCGCAGCTACAGTGAAAACCAAAACAATTTGACGTTCGCAGAGTTTTGTCTGCCGCTGATGAACCGAACCCTACATTATTAAAGTCTGTTTTTATATCAGTTATTTGTATCACCTAAGGTTATACTTAGTCCACGCCAGCAGAGGAGCTACGAACCTAAAGTGACTCTGCAGTGATCACAGAAACCCAATCACAAAGACGTTATCGTTTAACTGAATACAACGAGTTAATTTCATAACCGCCGGAAGGCATTTTTCAGTTATCGCGACATGATAGAACGGCATGTACCAATGAAGATCACGGGCAGTAGATTAACATACAATTCATATTGATTTGGAACAGAATATGTATGTAACAATTTAAGAGGTAATAATTCGAATCGCAAAATATGTACAGTCAGTGAAGTCCATAAAATTGTTTCCAACACCTACACGCACTTCCAATCTTGAAAGATTTTCAGGAAATAATCTTGAAATATGACGTGAAATTTTTCGCCTGTTACACGTACATTGTGCTCTAAATGCAACACATGCGCTTCTAAGCACAATCCAAGCATGACAGGTAGAACATCTCGGGTGGATGAGAGCGACAATGGAACTATGGTGTTTAAAATGAAAAATTTTTATTATTTCTTACGTTTATTCTAACTACATGAAGCCAGTACGTACAAATTAACTGTTCCTAATCAAGCATAACAAAAATTACAGGGGAAATTTCGAATAAAGCGCGCTGCGAACGTGAAGTCAGTCTCGCAGTAAAGTGCAAATCTCAACTATAAACTTTCAGTTGAATTCTATCCGCTCTCCGCCTAATTCAAAGATTACACAGCAATTCCACAATTATCATTTTCTATTTACGTCATAAATTCATGACATGGGAGCAATGCAAATTACCTCTCATGACATGCATAAATATGTCAAGTATCGCTAAATATTTGATTGGCTAAAATGCAAAACTAAATGAGAAGCCTATTTAACAAATTACCAAATTGAGGAAAATAGCCAATTTGCGATCAGTTCCCTCGCAGCTAACACTATGAACATCATAATTAAATGACATCACGTTTTACTGGCGTGCTATTTTATCGTTCGGTGAAAGATGCGTTACATAAACGAATTTTGGGATGATATGAGCAAAATGATAATAGAGCTTCACAAAAATATAACAGCTACCGTAAAATATCTGACGATCAGAATGTGCTCGTAGGATCGACAGGAGCCCTTATACGGCAGCGGACAATGCATAAATACGCCTGCAAACATTCGCAGCAGTCGCCGCCCTCGTAAGAAACGAGTCTTCTGCGAGTTGGGTGGGTTGGAAAGTTTACAAGAAGTATGACGCACAGTGAAATTCGAATGATCGTAAATATGAGGAAACTAAAGTGAGCAAAGATACGATTGGTATTACTCATGAGCTCATGCGTGCAGAAAAACTATAACTGAAGCGTCCACGCGTGAAGGCCCAGGCGTGTTGATAAATATAAAAATGAGTCAGAAAAATTCTATAGTACAGTTATACGGTCTAAAATATCAAAACGACAGAAGACGGTAACTCACACTTGAGAAAAAAAGAACTGCCTACCAAAAAAAACTCACCTACAGTCCTCATCAAAGTCGTAAGTGAGAGTTAATGGTATCAGGATCACATCAATTATGAAAAAAATTAAAGGAAGTGTCTACCCGACCATTTTTTATTACACGAGTTCCATATTTTATGATCCACATTACCAAAATTATTAACAGTTGGCATCATATTTTACGCGTAAAAATAAATCCAGTGAAGAACTATAACCCAATGAACAGATTAATAGTGAAAAGAAAAAGTTTGTCAATATTTTTAATAGGAAATTAGTCTCTAAAATGAATGGGATTTTCCACGAGTGATACAAGGGAAATTGAACGGAACAAAGGCAACCGCCACACACAGATTTGACATTTGACGCTTCACTGTCAAATGTTAGCCCAAAGTCTCGAGCGTACAATTTTTTGGGCACCATCAATCGAGAACGAAGAACAGGAATAACTAGAGATTCCAACCACCGAGAATCACGGAACTTCGTAAAAACAACTGATGTCAATGAATTAGGTCAAAATAAATAACCTTAAATAACACTCGAGCGCTGGCACGAGCGTCTGTCGCACGTCGCAGTTGCCACCACAGCGCCAGCACGCGGCGCCGCAGGTGCATGCTAACTCCTAACGCTCATTACGCACATTGTGGTTCTCGCTTGTTTAATTCAAGCTTATTAACATGTGGAACCAGTGAATATAGTCCGCTTCTCATGATTTTCAAAAAGCGCTGTTTACTTCACCACGTACAAGCGCGAATTTTTTGACGCTAACTAGGTAACAACGCGAGTGTGTTCTAAATTGGTCACGTGCAAATATCTGGTGGTCTTGGTTGTTCATCAGCACTTTATCCGCGCGTGTCATACTTTAGGTTTCTTTGACACCTATTGCACAAATTTTTATCTTTAATTACATTGCTTTATTTCATTATTACGACATAGAATCGAACAAATTTTTAATCATGTTCATGATTCAGATCATGATGGTTTTGGCATATTAACACGTTCCCCGCGTATCGGGGCATATGTGTACCAGTCGGTAAATAGCTCACACGTACCAGTCTAAAAGAATGGCATTTCATGTTTCGTGACCTCTTTGAGAAATAACAGATCACACAAGAGGTGAAATGTATCGTGCAATTGTATTTTTCATATTTCTCAGGAAGGATAAATATATATTCGAGCATTAAAGTCGATTTCCTTATTTTGCTACTTACAACCTAACCAAGCCAACCGTTTACACCCGCGGAAACGCGGGGAACGTGTTAGACAAAGTTTTTTTTTATCAAGATATAGAAGATTAGTGCTCCTTAGTTCGATTTACAGATCATGTGCGAGCTGTCTTGTTGCTAGGCGTCGTAAATTCATCAAGTCTTCAGTTTGGGAACGCAATACAGCGCCTACAAATCAAGGCGCTTCGATTTGAAAATTTCAAAAAGAAAAGCGCAGAAAGATGATTAAAATAGAAACAATCATTTACCTCGTTTTTTGCCCTTCATTTCACGTGATTTTCTTCCGGTCAACTCAATTTCTTACATTAACGTTCAAAATCTTTTCAGATAAACGTGAAGCTGCTCAATTTCAAATACTAGACTAATGTCTAATGTAAGTGTCTAGATATCAACATTAAAAGTATTTCCCATAACTTATGGACTCGAAATAGACTGATTCATACACGAACGATGCGTCCAAAGCCTCCCTGCGGATTTATGAATGAAAGGAACCAACATTACTTTACGTCGCAGTCCGTAGACTAGCGAATATTTTGCCAAAGAATACTCAATGTAAATAAATCACGTTTGAGAGTACATAGAAACTTTGTGCCGAAGTAGAAAACACTGAAATTGTGCAGTGTTTTTGATTCATGGGTATACGATGAAAGAAAAAAAGGTCTTTTTGACGAAGTAGTCTTTTAATTCCTTTTTTGTGTCACGTGTCTTCTATTCAAGTGCAAACAGTAGTATAAGTCTCTTAAAGTAGTGTGTCTGCTGACCATTCTGTGGACAGGGTACACACGATGCAGAAATGAAGAATAGGTTTGCTTAATCGTTAAGAAACTGAAGATGCATTGACAATTATATAAATGAAACTGTTAAGTTTTTTTTCTCTCAAATTCATATTTCAAACAAATGTTTAAAGTGAATATGTGCTAAATTTATAAATGATTCAATAAAATTAATGTTGCGATGTCTAAATGCCAGTGATTATCCATTAAACAATCATGCGAATCGAATTTTATAGTATTTTCCATTGTTTCTTGTGCTAAAATAATCTAATTAAAATTGTGATAAACTCTTCATCCAAGAAATGGTGTTTTCAAGGTCAAAAACGTTAACGACCTTGTCGATTTTTTTTTTCGGTCAGTACACCATCACTCAAGGATCACTGCGCGTTTCATCACCAGCTCTGAACGTTCAAAGTTGCTACTATTGTATTTCAATCTTTCAAAATCCGTCGAGGGGAATTTGTGAGATGAAAAGTGCGTGACATTAGAATGGAATATTAGCGCATAGTTCCAGATCTGACTCGGCCGCAGCGAATGGAGGTCTGGCTATTAAACCTGCGATAAATCGATGGATATCAAAATCCGTTTAATGATGTTGCCAGGAGAAATGCTGTGATCTAACTGCTCTTTTCCATTCAACTCTGTGAGCAGAAGACAAAGAAGACAAGATTCTGTGAGCAGAAGAAGCAGAGTAGTAGGAGACGTACAGGATTATCTCCAAAGTTGAGTTGAAGTTGGAGATGCAGACCACTAAATGCGTTGCTCAGCAGGAGTGAGGGACACAAAAGACTAACTCCTAGCTGTACTGCGGTCGATGGAGCAGAGGACAAACTCCCAACTATGAACGCCATCTCGGCGAGAGATTACTGTGCACCTTAGCAAGCCTTGTTGCCAGCGCGTGCCCCCATCCATAGCCAGACATATTAATGTCTCCCGACAGAAGGCAAGTGTGCAGAGGTAAAGCGTGAACACATCACAAAGGGTAATTCCGTATTGACCATCAGCAAATCAACGCTAAATTGGTCATTTTACGGGCGGGCTGGAGTCTTGATGACCGCGCTATCAAGACTATAACTGCAAGACGGCGTGCACGCTAAAGAGCTCAAATCAGCACAAGGTAAAGCCTGGTGTGCAGAGAGCACCTCGCTTTGCAGAGCACATTCATTATCATACTGCGCTAATTACACCATTATGAAGCGTGGCGGCGTAGCGCTGGTCGATACATTGCTTTCTGTAGGAGCTCGACTTCTCGACGTGGCTGTGGCTCGTAAAGTGATTTGATTGAGCTGGTGCAAGACTTACCCTCACTGGAATAAAATTTATTCCCAAAACAAATGATGCATTAAGAGTTTATAAGTTATGAAGCAGCAACAGAATTTTAGTTTGCCGTGCGTGTAAAAGGCTGTTTTATTATTTCACATCAGGTTTTCTATCCAATAGAATTACCGCACTAAACATCTAAACATATTTATCTAATTTATTGAACAAAATATCATAAGCTTATAATGCAATCTGCCATTAATAAAGATAGTTCGAAGTGCGAATGAAAATCGTACCCAATAATAACATTACCAAATTGCAATACTCTCCAATGACTACTTGTTAGCACGATCAATAAACTGTTTCAATTGTAATTACAATTTTTTTAATGAATCATAACTTCACGATGTCAAAAAATATTAGTAAAGTGTTGGCGTGTGAAGCTCCTCAGCAAACTTCAGTTGGAAGCATGGTGAAAAATTAAGCTAAATAATGACTAGATTGTGTATGTAAAGTGTTTGGTGTGACGAAATGAAACCCTTCCTCGAGCATTTTCATTTGACCTCTCAACTTGCTCGTTTCCGACAATAATTTAACTCGGAAATTGACCGGTCCCGCACATATGAGGTAATAGAAATGACAGAGGAGAACCGCAGGTCTCACTTAAGTTCTCAATGCGTCGTACGGTCTTCCTTAATATATACTGATTACACCACAATGCTGTAGACGACAGAGCAAGTAGATAAGGAGTGTGTAATGCCTAGTCTTGGACCACTGAAATATAGTCGCTGCCTGAGCGCAGCTCATCGAGCCTCTGCAGAGGGCTTGCTGTGTGTCAGGAGTGCAGTCAGTGGAGGTGCACGGCAATTGTGACGTGATTATGTTGGTTCACGAGGCATGGGGCCACATTAAGACTCGCTAACATCAAATCAAGTGGAAAAAAATTTATTTAATAGTTTGAAAAATGTTAAGATCATAGCAACAATACTGTTTAACGAGAAGAGGTAACTTCCCTAAATGAATGCTGTGTGAGGTAGATATAAAGGGCTCAAAGCCCACGAACAATAACAAGGTAGTGATAAAGTGGGGTTCAACTGTCAGCATACCAGAACGGGATACGTTCATGTGTCACTCAACAGACGATGGCTATAAAACGCTAGCCATCATTGCACGTAAAGTATTCAAGAACTATAACTCCAATGACAGCGATGCTCTTTAAATGTGCACTCCAATAATGCAATATTGCCCAAACCCAAGTAAATGGCAAAATGAATTCTTTTGAACTTGCTAGAGCACATTAAGTGTACGCTATAGCAATACACACGGACTTGTACAGCGACGTGACATGACATGCACATCCCTCACATGCTTGAATTTGTAATGCATTGTAATCGAAATAGTTAATTGCACTTAAACTTTGCCATCTGCATGATTTTCAGCAATAGTCAAACAAACAAATGGGGAAGAACATGTCACGCACTTTCACTTGATGAGGCGATATAAATAGCTTATGGTAATTTCCTCCGAAGTGTATGGCTGCCGCACCAGAACGCCTGCCCGTTGCAGCAGAGCTGCATGTGCTGAAAGCGTTGATGTCACAGCAATCCAGTACTGCCTCTGCTGCCTTCATTTTCTCCACTATTGTTCAACGGAGTGTACTGACTGAATATACTGGTTTTATGAACTTAAATACCACTGTTACATAGTTAGTGGCAACAATTCTAAAAAAAATCGAATCACATTTATGTAGGAACTTCAAAAGTTGCCTCACAACTAGAACATCACAACTAGAACCACGGCAAAAATCAGTTTTGTTGCGGTGGGGTCATTTACACCTTTTATGAACACAGTTTTGTCACTCTTCAATTTTCTTGCAGCCAAGTTGGACTCGTATTAGGAGCGTCTCGATAGTGGTTGGTTGTAGTCACATTGATGAGCAATGATTGAGGGTGAAAATTTTTTTCATCAACGTTATTTCAAAAGAAAGTGAATGAAGATTGCGGTACATGCAAGGCTTACGTAATTGTACTTATAGCTGACTGAAGTACTTGAAAAAATTAAATATGCCCCGCGTGAAAACTTAATTATTGAGCGCATTTCTATTTTCCAATCCCTGTAACGCATGTATGGATTCAAGTGCAGCCTATTTCGTGTGGCAGAATGTAGCAGTCAGATTGCGTAGTACTCCGCCACACGCACGCTGTGAGTGCTCAACCTCTTTAGTCTTCAACATCCTCAGCTCTTTGGGGACAAAACGAAAATTTTTTAGTACCCTGCGTGTCAAAAGGATAGTTTTCAAGATTGTCAAAAACTTTTCTATTTTTTGTTTCTCATTCACATATTCACGACTGTCACTTACTATAGAAATATCGAAAAATTAAACATGAATGAAATTAGGACAAATTCATCTTAAGCCTACCGTAAAAAGCATGTTCTTATATGCTAACCACAAATTTCATGCGCGGCACATGTATGTCGCTCTCTTTAGTTGTATTACCTCAAATATATTTACACTCAATTCTCTTGTCTGGCACAATGCGTCACGCGGCTCGTCAAATGACAATTAAGGATGACTGTCAGCGTATTACATTCAGCAAGCACAAAAATTTCACGGTGCTTACCTCACACCAATGAACCCAGATTTTTTGAAACTTGTGCGATATTTGATACTATTTGTACAGTGTGCATTTGATGACTAAACAGTAGTGTGAATCGACCAGGAGAGTCTCTGTACTTATACTCACTTGAAGTAAATCACGCACACACACAGGTCTGATAACAAGTATAGGTTTTAATTCTCTGAAGGCGTCATCTCCCCCAACTTTAAGTTGACAATCAGCTAATCTTATTTTCTAATAAGAATGATTAAAATTACTCTATATATTTTTTTGTACATAAGCTCAACATTTCGACATTTGATTTTAAGAACTATTTTCTGTTCCTCCGTACAAGATAAATGCATTTGATGTAAATATCCAACTCATGAATGTCTAAAATATAAAAATATCTTGTTTCCATCAACATCCAATACAAAAGAGTTACATCGAATTTGAGAGCGCAGGAATCTCAAAATATTTCTGTTTTTTTACCATCTATGTACATAAAAAATTTCCGCAAGTGAAAAATCTTCATTGAGTTGAAAATATAGAAAGAAAAAAATACCTTCCAAAAAGCTGAGGATATATTTTCAAGTCCACAAATGTCCGGCCACGATATAAAGTAGTGACCGTGATCAGTCAAGGCCCATGGGATACTTAGCTGTTTCAACTCCAGCTTTTTAAAAAAACTGCGAAAATTTATAAGTTGCAGAGACAATTTGGAAGTGGAGGTCTAGAAGTTAACCATCCCGGAGGTAAGTTTAGAAATACAGAAATTTGAAGTTTTCTCACGCGGCACGTTGCACAGGCCGATTTTCCACTCCATTTTTATTATTTCTATTTGTGAGACTCTCAACAGGAAATTTAAAATGAGAAACTGCGAAATAATATTCAAGAGAATCATAACTATTCAGCGTACAAATTATGCAGACAGGATGTAAGTAATGTTTTATGTACACATCTTAGCAATTTCGTTTTTTAGTTTTCTTTGATAAATGATCGAAGTTATCCATGAAACGATCATGGAATAATTGGAAATGATCGCTGTAGAATTTAGATATTTTCTGTATTTTTGTAAGTTGGTGTTTCAGTATTAGGACTTGAATGTATTTTAAGCTCGGTAATTTCGACTGCACATTTTGTCAGACCTCTTCACCTGTTTTCGAAGTCAATTCAAACCGTACTCCGTCGCCTCTCAACTGTATTCAGGCATAGCTTGGCAGCCGTTTTTACCGCGCTTTACTGATATTTTTTATTGCAGTCGGGGTAACATGTTGAACTCTATTTCTGCTTAGTCGTGCAAGGTTTAAAGTAGAGCTGAATTTACAATCGGCTCGGCTGTTTTTAATTCAATTTGATGATAACTATAGCATGCCAAAGTGTTCGAAAGACGATATGACACCATTCAACATTTAAGAACTTCAGAGTCACGTACTCCGTGGCTTTACTTTGACAGCTGGCACAAAGCTGGTCGACTTCAAATCGTGAGCAAAAAAGAACTGAGCACCAAAGACAAGACGTCTGTATGCTCTCACTCGCTGCAATGCCATCGACACTAGCACTGATGCTCTGGTGACCGGTCGGACTTGAAGTGTCCAAGTTAGTGCATCAGAACAGCGTCGTAAATCGCACGCCTTCATCAACTGGACTGCGCATCAACACATTAATGAACTCAATCATAGTGCTCAAACGCGTGCTTTACGTTAGTGTTAGAGGCTTAATGGGAAAGGCTTGTCACCACTTTTGACTACCGTCACCCAGTAGAGGGAAGTTTAGTGCTTCATAGTTTGAGAAACGAAATGATTTAAAAAGAAATATACACACGTATGAAAGCACGGGCATAGCGCGACAGTGACAAAAAATAAAGTAATTACGTAGAAATAGAAAACAACCAAGGAAAGATTCCTAAAGATGAGTTACTATTGGCTTAGGTAACAAATTGAGGTCAAATTTTTGAGAACCTTTCGGTTATGAGATCAATTTTTGGCATTTTGACGTATACCATGAGGCGCAAAATTAGTGATTTGTCAAAAATATTTAAATCTATTCTGTGCGAAGATTCACCAGCTAATCATAATTGGGATTAAACGTCGAAAAGCTCTGTACCGCAATCTGACTAAAATTTTTGAGCGAACTCTTTACGCACATTAAATACAAGCAAAAGAGTCCGTAAAACAATATTCCAAGCTGCTCTTAACCAGTCTAACTTGTTTTGTCTAGGATTCCGTTGCAAGAAATCATGATCTGAAACTCAAGATGCATTGACACGTTGATGCCAATTTTAAAGCTAACAAAATTTGTTCATTATGCCTCACAGTGCCAAATTTCTGATCAAAAATGCCATTAAAATTCTCAAATAAAAACTTTAGAATATTCCTCGAATGCAGTTGTAAAGGAATAAGCAGCCCTCGCCACACGACAAGCGAAGAATGGGTGGCCAACGATTGAGAGCGGGCAGTGCAGCACCAGCAGCAGCGGCCTAGGCGTGCTCGCGGAGCGGTTAACTGCGGCATATTTTGTTGGTGGACTGAGGAAGGTCTGGAAGATGACGCAGCAACTTTGTGGGTTCCTTTGAGACAGCCTGCTGAAGGCCCTTGAGCAAATAGGTTCTTGTGATCATTACAGAAGCTAACTAGCAACTAACGAGCCTTCAGTGATGGCATCCAGCAGCCGCGAGTAACAGGGGCTAACGAGACGCTCTGAGATCATTGCGCTCTACGCACTTGCGCCACACGCCAGCAGCAGCTATGCACCACATATGCAAGTCTTCAAGATAACGTGAGTCCTTCCAAATTTGTTTTGCTAGTCTGGTAACAAAGCTTAACCAGAAAAATGTTCTCGTAAGTTGTTAAGAATAGTCATCAAATGAAAATATAGTATCAAAGGGAGCTGAAAAATAATACTATTTTTCACCTTTTGTATTCGTAAACGAGAAATATTATCTAACACGCTTTCCCTAGCCTCTATTAATTCCTATTTACGATGCTTGAATAGGAAAGCTTTACCGATAACTGTACAAAACTATGCATGCAAAAAATTAATTAATCAACAACTAAACGGCTCCAACATGCACTAAACTTGAAGAAATTTGATCAGAGATGACATTTTAATATCATAGGTCTAAATAACTAAAAACATTCTGCACGCCATTGTCTTATATAGGAATCATTGTTCAGATGATACTCATACGAACACTAAGCGCGAAGCATACATCGCACTTTTATACAATTTTACGATTCATGGAAAGCGACTGCTTGAAATTCGTGTAATAACTATTCTAAATATCAATGTTTACTCGGAAGAGACTGAAATTTTATAGTGTCCTGAAAAACTCGGTTCTCAAGATCTGTGCTCTGCGCGCCAGAAGCATAAACTTCTCTTAAATAAACATCACAAGGCCGACTCCATTTGCTCGGTTCCGAGTGAACTCGGTGTGAAATCAGGCGTGAAGGAGTGGAACAAAATCCGCGTGTGCTCATGAGTGAAACGCCCCATAAAAGAGTCAAACTCACAAAAATAGTATAATGAGTCTCCTTCCGGCAACTTAGCTCCATTGCCAGTTCAGGAAATTTATTATTCGCTTCAAGACATAATGAAAATCTACAACTTTACGTACTTACATCTGGGAACAGGCAGAACATCAAGCAACGTACGTACCTGCGAGAAAGAAATAAAGGATGATTTATACCCAGTAAAAAATCAGTCGTAAAAGTAGACTAATTAGCACACAAAAAGTTTTCATCAGTAGACGGGACGAAGAATGGCCAAGCAAAGATTCCTTTAAGACCTAAGAACACTTTTATGAAAAGAATATAACGTGTTGGATTGAAGAACTTTCGTTCAAGACTAACTGAAAAAGCACTTGAAATTGAAGTAGTTACTTATTCACAATCTGTGGCTATAATTCGTTAAAAAACATACAAGTGTCATTTTCTATTATTGGGAGCAAATTTCTTCGCAAAAGCCTCGGATGTGAGGTTGAAATAAGACATTAAATTAGAATCCGTTCTGTGTTGAGCTGAGGGGTAGGATTAGTTGTGAACTAACATTGAAACAGAGTAGAGAATAGGCGCAGGGCAAACTAAGGGACGACAGAAGCCGTGCATCGCCTTTAGGCAGATGGGGCAGCCTGATATCCTCACAAGTCTCATCTACTGACCTCCACTGGCAGTCTCACTCGGGTCTAAAATAGCCCGTCACACTACGTTTTTCTCCCGTCTTGTCTTCTCACTCTGTATGAGTGAAACACCGATTAGAGAGACTTATAGATGGTGTTCTCTCAAAATAAAACCGTACCAACTCTTTCATAAATTTACTTTAAAACCCGCACACATAATAAATATATTTCTCGTGAGTGAATTTTTAACTCAACTGAAATGTAAATTTAGCTGCAGTCACATCATGTAGAGTTTGGTCGGACATGCATAGAATTATCGGCCAAAACTAGATTTCGTAGAAAAGGACTTCAATCTTTAGGTACCTAAGTATCAAGTCGATTGAAGCGGAACTATTCGAAACCATAGTACAACATTAAAAATTTTAAGTTCGGAACTCAAGAGTTCATTCATCGAATTTTCTTAAATTTCTCACATTCCAATAGCTATCAATATCAGAATAAATATACTTATAGAGGGCCATGAAATATTTTCACAATAGTTTTCCAAATAAACAGGAGACAAATAAAAACATCAGAAAGTACATGTGATCTATCATGAAATAATAGTAGTTTCGGTGCAAAAATGGGCAACAAAAACCATGCACAGGCATTTATGATAAAGACGGTTCATATCCTAAAAATTCGAAAATGAAACCAATTTCAATATACGTATAATATATATTCAATTTTAAGTTGTAAGTGTTGTAGATATGTACATGAATTCAATTTATAAGGCGCTTACAGTAAAAATGTACTCAAATGCTCGAAATCCTTGAAAAAGCTTTTCAGCGACAGTGTAAAGCATTACTCGTATATACTCCTAATCATAGCTGCATGGGTAAATGTTAAAGCCTTTGTGGGCGAGTCGGGAATTAATTTCCTACTATACAATCCAAATATTACAAAGTTATATTTGCCGCAACCATTGATATCGCTACGAGAAAGACAAGCTAATAAACTTGATTTCTAACGGTCGGCAGCCTCCTAGCTTTGTGGACTAAATAAACTATTATGCTTCTGTGGCTGAAAACTTCCATAACAGATTAAAGGAATTACTATTATGTCCACCAAGCATACTGCACTAAGCAATAGCTTAAATTGGCGAGTGAGCAACACTCGAGTTTCACTGCTACACTGGCTGTGCAGTAGTAGAGCAGCCAATGTAGGTTATGTAGTAGTTCAATAATATGAACATGTGTTACCCAATGAATATTTTTCAAGTACGCGCAAACTACGACAAATGGACCTCTGGCCGTGAATCAAGGAATGAAACTGTGAACAACTTCGAACATTTTTTGACAGAAGATTTAAAGACAGCATCCCACGAGACAACGTGTTATGCGGGACGCTCGTCAGTGATTGCTCGCTGTTTGGAAGCGTTGAGGCGGCGCAGCACGTGGAGGAGGAATCGCTCATATGCGTTCTGACAGCCCGGCGGATTAGCGGTCACGGAAAGCAGCGGCTGGTGCGTAGCAGAGCACCTCCCTCGCACCTGCGCGAGGGGAGGTACTGGTATCTGCACTAAAGCTTCATGAAGAACCAGCAGTTAATTAGCAGAACACGTGCAATCTTCTTTAACAGTTTTTGTTGCCCAGGTCATGAAAAAAAATAACCGACAGAATTTTTAAAACTTTCTGCTTGAGTTTTAAAGTAACAAAAATGATGCCTGATTGGAAAACAGTTTCATGTAACTCACTCAAAATCAATTGAGATTTTTTGCGAAAGTAAAATTGTAAAGCCTATCCAGGTGTCAAATGCCATGAAAACTCTGGCTAACGAAAAAAAATTCAAACCTCCATCAGACATAACAAAGTTTTAAACTAAAATTGAGCGTTTTCGGCAGCGCAGTTCTCAATAAGACGTGCTCATCTAATAACCATTTGAAGAATATGGAACATATTTTTTATACCATGTTGCTGAGGCTCTTCGAATACAAGCGATTTTAGCACGATTTAAAGAAGAAAACCTGAGTCTCTAGTCATAATTACCTAACACAACTTGCGACAAGCGTGTGGAAATACTTAGGAAGAATTATCAGCTCAACAATGAACTTATAGTTAAAGCGCTCTTCTGCACAATTAACTGGAACATAGTTCTGCAACATAGTCAGTGAGTTTTAGAAAATATTTTCGTCGTGGCGAGACAATTCTTTTGTGTGGAGCGAAAAACTAAGCAAGCGATAATAATAAATGAACGGAGACAAATAAAAACCCGGAAATCTCGCTGAGCTAAACTTGTTTGGACTAATACATAAAGCCAATGGAGTAATTCAATTTCAAAAGTGTCGAAACATGTTTCCATTACTTTACAACAAGGAATCCATTGCTACTTTCTTCATACAAACCGTGATCTCATAAATTGAACAATAAGGAAAACAAATTTCTTTTAAAATCTCTGAACTTATACTATTCCGCAAGTTTACGAAATTAAAGTCTTTTATACGCGAACTGGCGTACTTGCTTTACGATGGAAACAGTACAATACCAAATGGTGTTGGGTAGGCGTGACATTAGACAGTGTACGAAAGTAAACTCAATTCGTTATTTATGGCACACAAAATGTAAACAACTAAAAAGAAAGATTGGAAATTGCGCTAACTCCAATTTGGCTCAGAGAAACAGCTTGAATTCACACTCTAGAGCAGGTGGTGATTGCTAACTCCATTGCATTTATTTATTCAGGCAGTTGAGAGCCGAACAGCTCTTTTTAATCTCGTTACACACGTAATGGTGCTAATCACCCGGTGGCGGGGCGACTATTTGCCCTGGGCTTGTGTAGCGAGGGGAGATACGCATGCCTGCCTCTCTGCTGTTCTAAAGTAACAGTGAAAAACTGAAAACTACGACGCAGTTTTATGTCGTTTAACTCGCTGGGCAATGTGCATTGGCTCGCCACTCTCCCGGAGCATCGGCCAATAACAAACTTTTAAATACAAATACGGTTAGAGGGACGGATGTGGAATAGTAGGCTTCAAACATTGAGGTATCAGTTAATGATCAGTGAAAGAATGCAATTACACAGTGTAGTTTGTCTGCATCAAATGATCACTTACAATGATTCTTCTTGAGGAGATAACTGAACAATTCCACCCTGCAACTGATCTGTCTAAGCCACCACCTCATTGAACTTTGAATTGTTTTTTCAGCTTTCGTCTTCGTATTTAAAAACGCATACTTCCATTAAAACACTGTCACTTGTTTAGGAAATGATTTCACAAATAAAATTGTGAGTATGATCTTCGATTAGCTTGTGGTTTTACCTTTTTGAACAATAATTACTATGGATTGATAAATTAGTTCTGTTATCGAAAAAACCATGAGGAAAAAACAACACCCTATCTCTATGTGCTAACATTTCAGATGACACCATCTTGATCGTGTTCTTAAACCACCCAAAGTAATAGCAAAACGCTGTAAATTTTCAGCCTTCAGTACAGCATACATCACGTTGGAGCGGAAAATTCTTCATGTAATTTCACAGTTCCAGTACAGAACCGATTAAGAAATTATGCGACCTAATCGTAATTTTTAAAAAAAATGTATAAACAGTATGTTTCGGCTAAAAAAAGAAAGGTGCCTGCGTACTCAAAGTTACTCACCAAGCGGAAATTGAAAATAAAAATGGTTTATGATAAAATCTTTGAAACGGTCGCTAATTTATCAGATTTGATGCTATGAACATCATTACTTTTTATTCTAATTTGTTGAAATTTCGCCTATGAAGTTGAGTTTTTTTAAGAAATAACATCTTCATTATCACCAGATGTCAACAAGAGATCTTAGAACTGACATCACCTTGTCCGTGTTGAAGCGCATAGCACGATTGCAGCATCCCACTTCAGATAGTCGCAACGAGGCAAATCTCGTCATGGTAATGTCTGTCCGCTCACAAGAAAAGTGCGTCAACGCGAGACCAGGTCAAAAATTAGTTGAAATGCACTTGGACTGAAAATAATTTATTTTTTGGAAGTATGAACCGCACTCACAGCTAAATTATTTCGCAGTCCGTTACAAATTGAAACGATTCAGGTCGAAACGGCCATTCCATTGTATATAACATCTCTCTTTTTTAGTGAGTAAAGTATTTTACTTAAACGTATAGCTGACTCATTCATTATTCGTTGCAAGACAACAAAGAAACTAGACAAAGAAACGCTAGGACATAGAAGTTAAACAGGAAACATGCAAGTTAAAAAATTTTCAAAGCATCTAAAAATCATCTCATTATACGTGCGAATGAATGTAGCGCCTTCCAAACCATACATTTTACGAGCATTAACCTCGCATCTGACACACCAACAGAAAATTCTTTTAATGCCAAGGGTTGATTGTCAGGCCTATTAAGAGAACGAAAATTTACAATGCAAGCAGATATCCAGGTTCAAAATCTCCGAAATTTCAGTGCTCAAGTTCGCACGCAGCCTGAGGCAGATTTACCACACATGTACGCCCCCAACGCGTATCGATGCACTGATTGGATCAATTAGGAAGAGGACGCCGCGGCTCAGCAAACTCGAGACTTGGGCCTCAGGCACTCCAGACCCGAAGCGAACAAGCCACTCGGCACACAGAATTTTTAATGCAATCGAATCGTTGTAATTGGCAGCCTAGACCGGTGGCAGGGAGCTTTAGAGAAAAAAGCTTATCAATGGAAAAAATCATTCAAAAGTAATAATTCGAAATCCATGCCAGATTTTAAATAGGAAATGTTCTGTGCTCGTTGCGTGCCAGTCTGCTTGCAAGATTTCGAAACACGGAAAGGGGAATTTTGTCCCATTTCTAATGATTGTCTTCCTTTACAGTTTCCGAATACCCAGACGAAAGCTTTCTTGAACATTGAACCCAAACGAAAATTGGCTCTATTGCGATTGTAGAATATGAGAGTCGCTGCTAAATTGAACAGAAGAACGGTAAAATTGAGAGAGCTCAACAATTTGAAAACCTTTCGTTGTGATGGAGAATGAAGTATTCTCCTGAGATTATCATTACTCAAGAACCGGGGAACAAATTGGATCAGCACGCTTCATTGATCACATTACAAGAAGCCATGAGTTCTGCGAGTCGAGATGGCCATATTCCAGGAGCCAAATTTTTAGCGAGCATTTCTAGCAATGGATTTTATACTCACAAACAGCGTGTCATACGTGATATTAATCTGATAGAATTTTAAATTTAGTAATTAAGAATCAAAACAGTAAGATTCAAATATTGAAATTAGTCGACGGTGACAAAGATATTTCTTACGAACATTCAATTTTAAATGTCTAACAATTCGTTTAAAGACAATCTTCTAATCGATTCATGAGTTTGATCTCGCAGAAAAGTAGAAAGTAAACAAAGCAGACAATGCCAATTTAATCAAGCAAATTTCTGCGTGTTTCACAAGTTTAGGTGAAAGGATGAAGCGTTTGTTTCCCCTCTGAAATTCCAGGAAATGGCTTGTTCCCCGTACGGATTTTAACAATAGGCTGCCATTACACTTGTGGCAAGCACGGGACAGACAGCCAGTCAATAAGGCTCCCTCGAGGGCAATTGTGCGTTGTGTCCGCGTACACCGCCACGACAAGTGCTTGTGAAAGCCGGCGGGAGTGTCTGCAGAGGGCGCGTTTTCTGTTGCCTCCAGCGACTCATCGAATCATTACGATTAGCCTGTGTAACTGCGACGATGGAGCACTTCGTCGAGTGAGACACTTCGGTAAGTGTAGCAAAAGGAGAAGAAATTGCGCATGCAGAGAGAGACATAGATTTCTTTTCAGCCTACGAATCCTTAAGAAATTAGGAATTAAGAGTTGCTTTGTTTTGAGTTAAGAGTCGCACATTTTACTGGCCGGAATAGTCGAAACTTCTCAGTAGTAACAAATGGTTTATTGTTCGGATTTTAAACTTGAACGCGTTGTGTTCAAATGATAGTCGAAAGCCTCAACGCAATTTACACTGAAGAAAGCTTCGAGTAAACGTTAAAATTTTCTTAGAGCGAAAAAAATGCACGAATACACGAAAAAATACAAAAATTTTACAGTAATGAATATCAAAGTTAGGAAGACACTCACGTTAGCTATCATAATTGACCTAGCCTTCAGAATAATTCGAAAACTGTAATAGCTGTTTGTTTATGAAAATTGAAATTTTTTAGTGGCAGTGGAAGAAGCTGCACTTCTAACGTCACAAGCACTACGACTTTAATGAAAACAGTTTCCTTAACAATGGATGCTCAGATGTTGACTTATTTCTGACGTTGGAATGAGTCTTTGAGATTTTCGGTGATAAAATTTTTTAAATAGTGTAATAAACACTAACTTTTCACGCCTCATAGAAGAAAAAAAAAGGTATCGCTACCCAGGTACACTTGTGTTAGGAATGGCTCCAGGTGGCAACAGCAAATAGATGTGTTCTATGCGTACGTACAATGAGCAGCAAGAAATCTTCAATGTGTACCTACTCACACAATCAACGAGTATCGCAATGTAGAGAAGAAAAATATTACCATGCTAAAAAATGCGAGCGTGTTAATGTAAGATTCATCAACGTACACGCATTAACTTGCGCGAAAGTGGTCACAAGTTTTCGATCTCCAATCAATTCTCATTCGTTCTTGCATGCCCATTCTGATTAGGGCTTGGAGGAATAAAGTCAATCTGTCCCAGCTCTGAGATTTCGTTTTATTTTGGCGAAGAGCTCCCGACTGAGGTCCGAACAAGCCATCAGGTAATTGATAAGCCCGAGGCAACAACTGCAAAGCCTTGAGCTCGAGGGCACGCAAATGGAGGGGCAAGTTTAACTTCGGTAGCAGTCGTGCGACCAATAAAGAGGCTCCTGTTGACTGACAAGCAATCTCGACACGCTAAAAACAGCATGAATCAACAAATTGGATGTCAATGACAGCTAACGAATTGAGTGCCTGCTGTCAACCGTGTATTCCTCTCACCATTTAGGTATGAACGCGCAACACGAGGTCGCCTAGATAGTAATTAAAATTTGACTATCATAAGGGTGACTAGTTATTTCTGGATGGTTAAACTTTCAAAAAATTAGTTGGTCACCTTTGGTTAGACGAATTTGCCAACTAATAGCTCCTCATGTACACTTCTTAATAATAATCAATTACCACCCAGCACGTGGGCTTCATGACTCAACTTGACGTAGTTTTCTAGAAAACACAAGGTGAGCAGGACAGGCGAGCAAAGCAGTGCTGACAGCGTCACATGAACAGTTTAAGCACTGTTAAGAGTGTGGGTAATTTTTTTGAGAATCACTCTAAGAATTCTCTTAATAGTGAACTCAAGATTGAAGGAAAACGACTAGGAAATTCTACTAACCGTAATGGTCATTAAAATAGAAAGACGTTGATACTATCAGCCAGCGTAGTTCAACGATTTTTATTCTGTTGGGCTTCCATAGCAGGAAGAAATTCCCGAGTGACGAGCACAAGTATTGGGGCAGCTGGAGCGTAATGACAAGCATATACTGATTCCTAGCTTGCGAAGTTACTGCACTGACGGTATGTGAATTCTTCAAAATGCATTGTTTGATTTTGTGCCTCTGTAGATCTGGGCTGACCAGAGAGTGTTAGCAAGATCAGTGAGTGGTAGATGATGGTCTTAAAAAGTTCGTACCTTCATTTGGTTCCTTCAGCGTTCGATAATTTTTTAGACAGAGACTGACAACGTAAAACACGATCGTTGCTTACGCCAACTTGTCCCACTACTGACTGACCTGAAAGTTGCGGCAACAAAACGCTCAGACTAGATTAGATTATAACTTACTTTCAGTCTCCCTTACCACAATAAAGATGTTCAAAGGGAGGAAGGATGAAGACACCACTTAGTACGGAGGTAAAGGAACGCGGAATCTATGCACAAGGTGTATTTCCGCACATGATCCCTTGAGTATAGAAACAGTTAGTTGTGAAGGTAGGTTACGAAATAAGATAAAAATTGAATAAGAAAGAGGTGTTAAAAACCAGGACAACAGTGAACCGAAAAAAGAAAACAACCTAGCATAACAACAAGAAAATGATTTATTTCAACAAAAAAAGATCTACCCAACCTTCAACTCGAGACCACAAATTTTCCCTTAAGAGTGTTTATTTTTATAGATACAATGGTTGATGAGGGCAACAAAACGCTCAATGAATACGAAAATTGCAAGAACTGGAGCCTTATTATGAACTTACTACTAAAGTAACACATTCAATTCTCCATGTAAATACTGGTGTTAGATACGCCTTATTCAATGTGTTGTGGGAATTTGTTCAGAGATTGCGAAGATATATTCTGTTTGCATTCTATTTTGGTATCTCATAATGTACACCATACGTTGTGACGTAACTAACAGTAATTTCAAATCTCTGAAAGCTTCTCGCAAAATTAGAAATAGATTTAGCTACGCATGAAAACAAGCCGTGACCAGAATGAAATTTTCGAGCGATGAGTACTTTACCTTTTTGTGAACCTGACCAAGTCTTCTTTTTTGTTGTGCCAAAACTACGAAACATCAACATCCTTTAACCTGATTCTTTGTCTGCAGTAATTGATAACATGTTTGAGCAAAATTTGTTCCAACTACAAGCTGTCGAATTCGTTTTTTTATTTGATAACGGTAATACCAAATGACAGAAATGTTTACTTAGCTTCTTTACAATTATGAGTTACCATCCCTTCTGATCTGAAACGCCATAGCAAGCCTTCTACTACTACTACTTCACTTCTGCTTCTTTCACAAAACTGTCCAACGAGTTGACAGGGAATAATTTCAGCAGGATAGTTATGAATTTGAGACATTATATTTGTATTTTTTCCTATTCGAGTAGCACTCCACCCAGTTTTTGGAAGTTCCCAGCATTGCCGAACCTAATCTCCCCATGGCAGTTTACAGATGTGAAAGCCACCCATACGAAACAAATACTGTAGAATGTTGGAAGACAGTAACGTGCGTTATCACGATTCGCAGTTAACCCTTCGCCTTCTAGTTGATAAGGGTCTTTGGTTTGTCCAGCTAAATTCCTTGTTAGTCAAGGGTTATTCCGTGAGGGACAAGGTTAGACACCAGCCGCACTTCTTCTGACACACGAGCTCAGTTGAGATGGAAATAAATTAAACATTTGATGTTTGACTAAGAACATGAACTAAGAACGTGTGTCAGATTCAGAAGCTGGATCGAGGCTATGAATCGTGGGTCCATTGAGTAGTTCTGTTATGACTGCATCAATCTTCATCCGCCTCTTTCAATTTTTGCTCATATATTTATTCGTGGTTCTAACATCCACACCCTTCTTCAATTGGAAACCCAAATTTATCCCGAACACCTACGCAGCATAACTCAGCGTATAAATTTCTAGATGTGAGCAACTCCTTAACTCGAACAACAGGATATGCTGCCAGAATCGGTTCGGACATCTCCACAGTGTTAAGATATAGAAGAGTATGTTGGATACATCTATTAGCAATGAAGTTACAAATTTGTCGAGATGTTATGATGCCCCCAAAATAAAATCTTATTGCATTACATGGGTCATACATAACAGTTAACCAGGAAGTTGTTAAAAAATATAAGGCTTAAAACAAATTGAGAGGACGCTGTGATAAGAAAAGAAACAAAATGAATATTGTTCTCCAAAGCTGTTGTGTATTTCACAATGCATTCCTGCAAGTGAACGCAGAGTTGGCTGGTGTGATCACTCGTGTCGGCCACCTTGAGTGTGTAAGCCGCCAGTTGCCCCTCACATCATTTGTCTCCTCAATCATAAACTGATGCTTCAGACACAAGAAGAAAACAATGGCATAAACGCCTCCTCCAATCACCGCCACTAAAATTTACATATCAAAAGCCTTGCACTAACGAGAAGAGAGGACTGGCGCGAGATCGCTCCTCTGATAGTTACCTGCTTTGCTTACGGTTCAAAACTGGACCAGGGCATGTCGACTTTGAATTTATTCCCAATTTTATTAAGATACTTTGTGGATGGAGAAATATGTGAAAAATGCAATGAGTTTTCGTTCGAAGATTGAAAATTTTCAAAATTACTAATTGAACTTTGACGATAATAAAGTGAGATGTGACAAGAGGGTCAAAAGTATTAAAATTCAAAGGTTGCGGAACGCAGGAAAATTAAGGCGTGGTTGCCTTATTTCAATGTATTTATAATAATTTAAGATCAGTTGTTGGTCTTTTTCGAAAAACTATCGCGTTCTCGCAAAAAATGAGGCAAACCACAAGCACGTGCGCTCTAATTCCTTTCATTGGGCTTCATTAGAGGCGATAATTCGAATTATCCGTGACTCTCTAACAGGCTAGAGTTCTCCATGACACTCTAAAAACCAACTAATATTCAAAACAGACTAGAAACTTTCTGTCAGAGCTCAAAGAGGCGATTAATTTTCCCCAACCTCCATATTAACGAGAGTGAGATCTCAACGAACTAAAAGAACAGTTGAGGGAGAAGTATATTCGTGTGGCAAATATGATACAAACTTTTCTGTATTACATTCAAGGCTTCCATTAACACAAACATGATACATACTCTTCATCATTATTTGGAACTTACTGAGGCAAAATTTGAATCGTATCAAATTGATCGCACACATTAAGAAGCCCGAAGTGGGCATAAATTTGAAGAACATGCAACATTTTTCTTCTGTATCACGAGGGAAGCCAATTGAAGGATAGTTTGCTGTGGCGGAAGGGAGCTTTAACTCCCCCAGCACCTCGCTCCCATTTACATCTTATCCATCCCTTGATGCGTATACAAACAGTTGTGCTCGCATCAGTATATTGCGTGGATGTCCAAGGGAAATAACATCAAATCGAGCAATAACCGCGTTACATTCATCCAAAACAGTAAGTTTTAAATATGCTGGAAACACAAGCCTCTCCATCGTTTCCAATGCTGAATTTTACCTCGTGTGCACGCTAATAAACAACTTTTGAAAAAAGCAAGCACGATGTAGTTAACTGAAAACATCGTTAAATTGAAGTTCTTTGTCATGCTTCATTACGCACCCATTGAAGTTTAGAATTGCTAACAACTATCGTTGACCATCACTTTAATTTTTAACTTTCTTTGAAAGCTTCAAATAGGGAAACAATTTAATATGTTCAAGAACACTGATAAACTCGCATATCCAGCATTGACATGGTTCCATATAAATTTTGAGTCAAAATCTCCTTGTAAATCCTTTTGTTTTAGAGCTTTAAATCTTTCGATAAAGCTTTAGAATTTGCTTTATCTCTTGGAACGAATAATTACACGAGCACCTCCTGTGCTCGCTGATTACAGCAACTGAAAATCTCGTTGCTGCCTGCACTAATTCTGTGCTTCAGTTCACAGAACACTTTTCTGCACGACTAATTATCTGCTATACTCAGTCTAGCAAAATTTTTACAAACTAAAAAGTGTTTATTCTTATCATTTGTGAGTAGAGAAACTTTTTTCGCTTGACGTTTTCTGAGTGTGTGTAAGCGTATACAATAAATAACCGTGCAGTAGTGGTCTATTGTCAGATGAGTTACGATTGTGTTCTCAAGAAAATGAACTTCCTTTCTTAAATTAAAAATCCAAGTAGAAATCACTTTTTCCTAGATAACTGCATGGATATTTATGCATGAATGAGCATCAAAACCATGTAAAAGTTATTTTCGCACAATTTATTTTCCTGGACTATAAGTACGATATAAATAAAAGCTCTCAGAAAAGTGAAAACATCTCTAAATGTATAAGCATTTTAATACAATTTAGGATTATTACATCTACCTTTAAACACTAAATACACACCTTTTAACTGCTGTTCCTAACAGCATTAGATGCTCTTTATAGCCTAACTCATGGAAGCGAATGAAAAAAAAGGATCTGCGAGGCTAAACCAAGTGTATAAATATAATCTTCCACCCATACTCGTAGTGAGTTCACTATATTTACATTTCGGTATACTAATAGGTTTCAAATTATATTACTGCAATTAAAAAGAAACGACGCATTCATCGCTACCATGTTTCACCTTCACATTTGAGTTTAATTCCTCAAGTTTACTAAAGTTCCTCAAAGTATAAAATTAGCATCTACACAAGATAAGTTTACAGTTGCTACTCTCGTATCATTACGTTCTGAAAAATTCGTTGGCAGCCCCAAACTTGACGTGGGGATGAAAGTATTATTGGTTTGATTCAAAGCTGTACTTTACATCCATCGAGAGTTCGCTTCATCAAATTGTGTGCCAATTTTTTATCGTGAGGAAGACGACGTGGAGATGAAAGTATTATTGGTTTGATTCAAAGCTGTATTTTACATCCATCGAGAGTTCGCTTCATCAAATTATGTGCCAATTTTTTTTCGTGAGGAAGACGGAAGTCAGAGGAGCCTTAGATGAGTCCTCGTAAAACATAACCATAATATTGGCATCGCATGCTGCCATGCGTAGAGAAAAGTAAGACTTATTTCAGAAGTTACATTTATTCAGAAAATATTCCAAGTGTTATAGGTTTTCTTAATGACTACACCAGAGCATTCCTTCCACCCTCGGCGTAAACAAGTCAAGCGAGGTAATATTACAGGCTGGCGGTAGTTGAATTCGACGAATTTATGCACCGTATCTTTCATTGGCACTTGCTAGTAATTGAGATGACTTCATTAGTAGTTCTCAACGTTTACAATGAACGCTTTCTCAATAATGATCACGAAGAAAAATACACATTATTTAGGTGTAAGGAAACACTAGTTATGTAAAAAATTAACCTATTTCAGTATTTACGTCGCGCTCCCAATAAAAATGAACCCTTTAGAGGTAACTTATAAAACATTTCTCCAGTTTCCCATCACGACTTGATGCTTTGGTTAAAGTCAATTGTAAACCCTTCAATTTAGTTCTCTTCGCATTCATTAAAAACAGTCTTCCCGAATAACACGAGTCGGGACAAGTTGCGGAAATATCAAGCAAACATTTTATTTGTGTTAGAATAATTCATTTTTCTCAGCACATTTTCCACGACTTACCCATTTTCGAGACAGTTTCTAGTTGTAATGCGTCGAAGCCAAACAATTCCTTGGGGCATCTTGATGTGGAGCAAATCGAGGACCGCTACTCTACTTAAAAAGACAGCCTGTGTCCTCGTCCTTGATCGAAGCCCTTCAAATCAGCGAGGCTGCAGATGTCATCATGTGCGCAGTCCTGCTATAGCACCCCGCCTTGGTGCTGCACGCGCAGTTATACAGCTGTAAAAACTGTACAGCTGCACTCTCTACACAACTGCACACGCTACACAGCAGCACACACTTTGCACTTGTAGCTACACACGCAGTTATCTACAGCAGCAAAATCTGTACAACTGCACATGCTACACAGCTGCACTGTTGCATTTACTGCGGTGTTTACCCACCAGCGCAAATCCGTCTCTCGAGGTACAACTCTAGTGCGTGAGACGCTACGACGTGTCAGTTATAATGCACGATATTATCATAGGAATTAACTACAGTAATAGACGATGAAACACATCGAAGTACTACGTTTGTGAACTCACAAGAAATACACTTCGGTAAAATGCAAGAACCCAACTTAGCAAGTAATTAATTGCATGTCGATTTGCAACGAGGATGAGTAGTCGTGACGTGCAGCGGCGTCCAAGAAATGTCCTGAAGATGAAGCTATAGATCATCTTTAGCTTGCAGGTCGCAGTTTACATTAAAATGCTAGGAGTAGCTTCGATCATTCTGTGTTTCACTTCTGCGATGCCATTTGGAAATAATGTGAGCACAAGGAAAAGATAATCACATTGTTTCGAATAGTTGACGACGGACATCTTGGAAATTATTTTATGGAAATCATCGAATAACTGTAAACAAAGCTCTATAAAACTAGAATTATATTTTGAAGTTTCATTTGATGTCAACGTACTTAGCTTCAAGAAATTTAACAAAACACAACACAAAAACATTGTCCAATTAGTTTTTTACATGCTGAAAATCTTTGGAAACTAATCAAAGTCACACTTAAAGGAACGTATTCTCATTGGTATCATTTGACGGCTGCTTATTTTGCATAATCATCCTAAAAACATCAACAAATCCTCCTGAAGTGCTTCAAAATAAAAAACGGTCTTGCTAACCCACTGAATAAGCGAGCAGACGGGAGCGTGAGCTACCTGAGATGCCATCAGGAGCGAGCTGCGGTGAGGCAGGCGGTCGCGTCAGCGGTCCCGCGGTGCACCCAACGCAAGGCTGGGGCGCATTCCTGGGCTGGCGAGCGCGGTGCAGGACACACATCACCTCACCTTGCTGGCACGCTTGCACCATCAAAAACACCTACCAAGTACGAGCACTCGGGCTGAATTTCAGCTTCATTCGCATTTTCATGCCATTTTGAGAACGAAAAGAAATTCCCATTGAATCGGCGCTAATGATGGTAGTTCTTACAAAATAGAATGGTTGTGGTCCTAGTACTTCGTCTCTCACTGGTTACAGAACAACATTTCTAATTCTCAAATCAGATTTATAAAAATAACATTACGAAACTGTTAAGACTAGCAAATCTAACCTGAACAAGGTTGTTCAACACTAGCTTTGAAATTAGTCGAATAGTCTTGAATAGTACCGTGATACAAGCCTCAGCGACATTATTACAACCGATCAAAGCTGCTACGGATCAAATTTCAGTGTCAATAAAAGTTTCATCCTAAAGCAACAATAACACACTTTGCAATTTTCTTTCATCCTAACCTGCAAAATTTTAAAATCCTCATACTCGGGGTGTTCATTCACATATGCTAAGCAGTGAACAAAATTCAACGATTTATTACGTACTCCAGATATCGCAGATGAGCTTGATCGCAAGGCGGTCTATTCTACTTGTTACTCTTGATTGTAAGACTCGTAAGAGGCAAAGCCGTGAAACCGGACTTGGGTTGTTAGTAAAATTTATCGTTATCGCTCTCAGTGAAGGTCTTCTTCTGCAATGACATTTTGCAGCAAGGTAGTGTGCAAGCAAAAACTAAACATGTTACTTTGTTGAAGATGCTCTCCTGCCTGAACTGTTTACTCTAAATTCTAAAACAACTCAATAGTTTACTTTTGAAGATAAAGAATGCATTCGCTTGGAGTTCAACAGCTGACTTCAGGGATGAATAAAAACTTGCGTTTGAAGGTGACGTCATTACAAGAATTACATTTGCCGAATACTTAATTCGCTGTATGCTGGCTGCGTGCAGTGGAATTTTGTCTTCAAATATCGAGTCAACAAGTGAAGAAAAAGGCGTTCAGAGGGAATGTATCTCGTCTCCTTTCACTACCTCCAGGCAATAGAGCACAAACGACGAACATGTCGGCACCAGCGGAAAATCTTCAGCCCTAATCTCACTGAGTAATTGTTAGGAATTGTGTAAAAAGAGAATTCAATACAATGCGGAAAAAATTGAACACGTGTTATATTGAAAAACATTAGAAAACTTTGCAAGGATTGCGTTCTAAAAAATGTTACACTTCTCCAGCAGAATGAATTGTGATTAAAGCCCAGTCCCATCATGTTACATCCCAAGGGCATGAGAAGAAGCATATGGTGAGCCAAACCTATGAGAAGAGTTAAGCAAACACTCAGCAGCAACCTCTTTTGAAATGAGATCGCTGTAGTTGCGGTCAGGTCATAGTCAAAACACTATAAACATGTATGTGCACGCATAACAGCGTACGCCAGAGCAACAACATGCTCGTGCTACCACTCGAATTCAATCGTAAATCCGACATGTACACTGAGTTTTCAAGTTGACGCCTAGGCTGGAGATACGCATATCTTACGGACATGCAAATTACTCATCGTATAAGGTTTTTTATAGCTTTCCGTAAGTTAAAGCTAAACAGATTATTTGAGTACTTATAACTTAAACTCCGTTTCGTAAGTTCCTCATCCATGAACATGAGGTCCTTCAAGTAAATAGATATTAAAATCACTTTCCCTTTAAGGTCATCTTTATTCGCTTGTTTGCTCTCACACGGAGCTATACGATGAACGGAATTTGATCTACAGGAATTATAAACGCTTTATAACTCCTCCGCTGAAGGCGTTTGCCCCGCGGGCTTTAGTTGAACAGACTACAGTAAGTCGCTCGAAATGAGAAGCAAAGTAGAGGAGTGTCACAATATTTAATTCTTCGTGAACATGTGACAGGTGTATGATCAGTAAATTATTCATTCATGAGATGTTCCTCTAATTTTCGTTGTATGATCTAAACTATTCAGTCATATTCAGGAAGGTGAGGTACGCGACTTTGATTATATTAACTCTAGAAGTTAGAGTCAGTAGAAAATGAGTAGATTTTCCTAAAAATTGAATGCTAAACACGTCATCATGCTATAGGTTTCTGATCACTAATTCATCTTACAAATGTCTGACCATCATGCATTGGTCATAAAGTTCCTAACTTCATTCAGTCCATAACTGAAAGCAAGATGTGTCAATTCAAAATATCATTCATTGGCTCATTCTATTTACTACATAAACAACACAATTTGAAAAAAATATATTTAAATTTGAGTTTAAATATAAAAATGAATACTTCATGTAAAAAGTAGTAGTCATTTTCCCTTCAAGATTCTCGATATCCCTCTGACTCCAGAGCTTGGAATAGCACATTGCTGGGGTGAATCCAAATATGAGACTTCAAGGTAATTTGCAACTCTACCACCTCATGATCATCTGACATTATTGAGAAGCAATATTTCGTCTTGAGTCATCGTCCACACTCAGTGCTCGTTGACTCCCACGTTCATGCAAGAGAAGAGCTAATGACGTGTCGGTTTATGGCACGAGAGCCTGCAAGATTTCGGCCATAAACTGGAGGCCCAAGAGCGCCATAAAAGAACCACAAACGACCTCCGTTTCTATACAGACAAAAATCCAAATTGAATACCTCGTTTGGAGCCGGCTGGGCATCCCGGTGTTCGGGCTCCTTCACAGGCTCCTCGTTAAAAATTATACTTCTACAACTGAACGAGACTGGGCTTTGTCTCCTGCATGCTAAGTGTTAGAAGTGAGCGAAAATACCATCGCATCTGAGGGTAAAAACAACACGGTAAAAGAACAAAACATTAACTTAAAATGAGTTTGTTTAGGGACGTAGAAGAGAGAAGAAGTTCAATGCAATAAATTAAAAATTAGTGGCAGAAAACTTATTTAAAGAGAATCGGCAAACTGTTTCAGATCTGAGACGCTGCCAGCGTTCCGCGTCTACTGAAGCGTGTCACTGAGCATCCTTCGAAAGGAGTTCACGACCAGCGGTTTGAGCCGTTTCAGTCGCCTCCATAAACATGAGCGATCGAGTAGCACGATTTTATGGTGGTCCATCTAGAGCGTTTTTTCTCATGCTGCATTCAGTTAGAGCTATGGCCACTCCGAGTCGTTGACTCTCTTTATTAGACAGAGAAAACGACTGCCTCATCTACTGGGGTCAGTTTTTTGCAAGAAATTCTGTCCTCAGTTACCTAGCACTAAATCGTTCCGTGCCTTCTCCGAATCTTCCGTCTCTTTCTGATCTAAGCACTTGTGACGTTCGTCTTTTGAGCTCTGTTCTATTTGCTAGATTTAAATCTCCATGAATTTCGACCATAATTCAAACTTTTATTTTAAGTGAATTCATCTGCTTTCGTGGTTTGCCCTGCTTAAGCCTAAAAGATAACCTAAAAGGCAGAGAATGGAAGTTTACTTGAAAATAATCAATCAGTGCGTTACATCCATCTTGTTATTTTAACGTAACTTTCTATTCTAATCAAATTTAAAACGTCAAAGTTGAGCATTTCACGGTGTCATCTGAACTAATCTGACATCAGTGAAGTGTTAAATGTGGAAAAAAGGTCAAATTTCTTCAATGCAGTGATGAGCAATGACCTAGAATTAGTTGAACAGATCTATCTGGGTAAACAAACTCACTGCTTATACCTTCGAGTGTGTATTTCTTTTAGAAGCCAGCAGTGCCAGAAATGTTCGAGTGGCGAGCCCCTCAGGAGCGGGCAGGCGGCGGCCGTCAGCCACACACCACCTGGACGCGAGCGGAGGGCAAAATTTCACGGGCGGCTGCGCGACGGCAGGCCTGCACTGGGCAGGTAAACAAGGCGACTTTCCCATGAGGATAACCAAATTAACCTCGAACTAAAGCTTTCTTTGTCCTAATTGTCTTAGCAGCTAATGGCTTACCACTTACTCAAGCAGCCACAAAGAATTAGATGATTGCTTGCGTGAAACTTGGACTGAAGGTAGAGAGAAGCAGTGCACCATGATGAAGGAATCGTAAATAAGCACCTCTGAGAAAAACAGTATTTACCAACAGAAGTAATGCGATCTTAAAAATCAATCAAAAAACGAGCGTTGACAACACGTATGTTCTCTGAAATGCATTAAAAAGTGGATTCTAAGAAAATATCGAAGCAGTAAAACTGTTGACGAATTTCGTTTATAACAGTTATATTGAAGGAATTGTACATCTTTTAAATGGATAGCTTTACACGTTAAACTTTTTTAACACCAGGAGAGGGATAGAGGCACTATTCATGCATGTACATACACCATTATAAAGCAACTGAATGACTTCTGAAAAATCCCATTGTCTTTGCTGCCGCTCAGTTTGTGACAAATTGCCGCTACATACAATAAGCACAGTGGCTCGTCTCATTGCTCATAATCAGATCAAGTTTCTATTAAAAGCCTCACGGCAAATGTGTTTTCAATTCCATTTCCTTTATTTCCATACATCGTTAAAAGACACATCTGCTTTCAATGAACCATAAGCCATGCATTTTGGTATTATAGCAGCCAATTCTTTTTCGACGCTGCAGTACTACGAAGTATGTACAATATTGCAACTGCTTGCACACTCGCTTTTCCATTATATCACATTAAACCTGACAATATCATGTTTCGTCGAATTAGTGTCTTTTCTTCACTTAGCCGAGAAACCAATATCTATTTCACATTATTTATCAATTATACAAGCTTTAACCCAAAGTTTCCACAGGTTTCTCCTAAAAAATTTAAACTTGCCCAATCTTTTTTACCAAAATTGTCTATAGTCAGATTTGTCTTACAATGAATTCATTAAATTTACTCCGAATTAATTATCTCTAAGTCGAAAAATGTACTTTGAGTTAATTCAAGTAAAAGAAGCCCGGCGAGCACTCCCATTCTCACTTTTTTCAAAGAAATAAGCCTTGTCAATCACCTTACAGCCATATAGCTTCTGTTTCACTGCCATTATATCAAGACTCTGGCAGCGATGCATGTCGCCAGTCAGCTCTACTGATAGCTCCCCATGAACACTCTAAGGTTCCCAGCATAGAGTGAACGATCAAATTTTAGTCACCCAGTTACCACTATACTTCATGCCTTATCGAGTCAATATAACCAATTTCTGGCGTCAGAGCCCACTGTTATTACTTGTAAGCATATGTAACAGAGTTTGAAGAGAGGAACAGGTGGCCATTTTTATAAGTTATTCTTTCTACAGTTTACGGAATGAAAAGCATCAAATAATAACCATGAATTGGAATGGGTGAGCGTCGTGTTTATCAACAGAGGGCAAGTACTTCTCAAACACATAACATTCAATCAAGAATGATTAGGCGAACTTGTAAACATTTGAATCATTTTAAATTTTCAACGTCAAAACAGAACTACATTTGAGGTGCCTTCCCTTATTTTTAATTGTGAATTGAACAACGAATAAAAGTGAATTACACAGAACCATTAAAGTACATTGATCTCCTATGATTAGACAACATAGCAGTTATGAAAATGACGTTGCGTGAGTACTGTAAATTTGACGAACCTGGACAAAAGTGAAGCGGAGTTGAAATTACTCAAAGTAGCTTAGCGTTTATGTTGGTTCACACCTAGAAAACCGTTCTGTTTTACCGATTTGAACTAAATGAAAAGATTATTGAGTTGAAAAGCTAGCTCATGCATCGGTTCGTATAGTTTGAAGTATGAGTATGACGAGTTAGCTAGCAACACGATGGGTCGGGCCTAGAGTGAAATTACGCATAATGCGCAGCTCACTTACCTGGAACAAGCGTCTCCAGGTAGGGGCTATGTCAATCACGTTATTCCAGAATGGGTGAAAGTGATCACTTTGAGGTCCATTTTCGCTACCCGCTGTCGCAACTGTTTTAAAGAAATTGTAAGGTGGAAAGTGTACTACGTCAGCTATGAAGGCGAGCATTTATGACCGAAATTTTCATCACGTTGAAGTGTACTACGTTAGCCAAGACGGTGAGCATTTTTTTCTAAAATATTCATCACCGTAAAGAGGAGAGTTTGGGCCGACAGGATTTCAATAAAATAAATTAACACCTTGATATCAGCGCATTTTGTGTTTCTAAACTGCTTCTTGCAACAAGTTTGTATAACTTTGTTTTTGAGTGAGCATTATATTCCCCATGTATGTTTTTTAGCACAAGAAAAGGGCTGTTTTATTTCGTCTATCAATATTAGTTAATTAGAGGTAAGTACTATTGTCAATTTTCATGCGTAGATTAACTTGCGGCAGTGAGAGACAGTGTGCGTAGAATTCAGTTATGAGACAAAGTCCTTACTTACGGTAGCTTTTATAAGGGTCTCAAGAGTTTTGCTGGCTTACACAACTAGGCAGAGTTGCAGGTCTACTGCGATTGCTGAGCTTGGCGGCAATGTATTCCAAATCGATTACATCAGTGGCCACAGCTATTGCTTCAAATCCGAGCTTTAAACATAAGGTACTAATTTCATCTAGCTGCAGGGTATAAAAGACATGTTTTTTAGTTATTTCTCGCACGCTGAGCATCAGGAAACGGTCAGCAGTGAAGTTCGTGAAAGTAGCCAAATATTTTTGCGAGTCGCATTCAGCTTTCCCGGAATTATCTTTTTGACTAAAAATCTAACAAATTAATGCAACGTACGCAATCGCTGAGCTTACATGCTCTACGTAAGAAATAATTAAACTGTGCTTCAGGCCCGTATATAAAATTGATTTCAAAACTTTGCATCAACTATCGTGTATTTTTGTGCCCCCTACTAATCGAATTATAAAAACGTGTGGACAACTAATAAAATGATATCAAACGTGTAAGAAATTAATAATAACAATGAGTGCTTCAAAGGCATTAAGAATAAATTTAACAATCCATTTTAAAATTTTGGGAACTTACGTCTCTAGTGAAATGTCATGGCGCGTCCTAAGTGTGAGAGGGAATCTATGGATCATCGAGCAGTAAAACTGAATTGAAAGACTTGTCAATGTACAATGAACGTACGAAGGGCACTTATACTGAAAGGTTTCATAGCAGACGAAAGTCATGCCAATTAATTTAAACGAGACAAATCAGTGGGGGAGGATCGATAATCTTCCTCTGACTTTCCCATAGGAAATCGGCCTCTTCATTGAAGACAAGCTCGGAGGAGATCAATTCAATAAGATAGACAAGTCAAAGGCAAGCGAGTCAGTCCCACGCTGGAGCCTCCCAGGCTGTTCAGTATCAGATAAGGGCAGGGCTGGTGCCTCGGCCGCTTATCAAGTCGCCCGCTCCTCCTGAGCTGCACACCTCACTCCTTCATCGCGTCAAGCGGGCCGCCTCTCACGCACGGCCTCTGCGCAGCCTGCACTCAAGCGCTCCAGTTTACATTTTGATCAATTTACACGGCCCACCAGAAGTGACGGGATTCGACATTTTACTTAAATTAATCTTTCAAATGTGGATGATGACGAAATATATCCATCCTAATAGTACCCGCGATTAAACATTCTTCTTGTGCACTGGTGAAACTCGTATCACAGACGGTCATTGAGCATGCTTGAGCATGACTCAGTACGTGACAGAGAGACGGACCAACCAACCAAGCAACAAATGCGTATTATTATACAGTGGATACTCATGTTCCTCTCCGTGTCCTAAATTGTAGCTTGTACATTTTATTTTTAAAGGAATGTCCAATCGGTAAATACGCATGGCAGACGTACACAGTAGCTCCGTCGTGGTTGCAGCTCTAACCTCTAGAAGAATCACATGATTCTAGACAGATCGTGGTTACATGTATTCTTATTAAAGTTTTAATAAGCACGATCAATTCCCCAATTTTTACCTCATACCAAAGTATTCCCATTACATTTCCCAGACATAATATAATTTCTTACCCCTTCTTTAGAGACTCCATTCTTAATAGAAACGGAACAGTCCTGAACAATTTATTCCACAATGTTAAAAATTGGACGTACAAACATGAAGTCCAAATCTACTAAGACAAAGGTTGCTGCTAATTAATTAAAAAGTACTTCAAAAACCGTTAAGCAAAACTGAAAAGGAATCAACTTCTACACTTGGCGTTAAATTTCGATCAGGATATGAAGAGTTTTTTAGACCACGAAAGTGATCGCACGGGATGCTCTGCTCCTTTCCTTGTGAATATTTAAAGAGGCAACGGGTTCCCAGCTCTTGACCTCTCTTACCAGAGCTGAGTCACCGCTATCGAGAACCCTATAGGTGAGCGTATCTGCATGATAGCGCCACAACACGGGACATGAACTAGCGAGCTCTGGTATCAGCGAGTGAAACCTCGTTTTCTGCAATAGCATTTCCTAAATTGATGGAAATTGATATACTGACCTGAGCACTCAAAAAGTATTGAGCTTGAATGACCCGTAAGGCTGAGATGTGTGATGCCCTGGCAGGTAAGGGTAAATTTAGAGGGCTTAAGCTCTTTGATGAGGTATCAAACTCTACTCAATTTTACGATCTACGTTGCTCTGACGACAGTAATATGTAATCCTTTGACTGGGTATTTTTGATGGGCAAAAGTTTTGCTGAACTGAATTAGCTGATATTTCTGTTATCTCTTCTTTATCGTCCGGGTGAGGTAACGGCAAATATTGTACCAACACTGACCTTTATATGAGAAGGCAAGGAAGAATATTTGCCTTCAGTTTCAGGAAGTAACACAGGAAGATTGGATCATAGCTGATGTAAATAATAGTATTGCTGGTTCCTCTCACCAAGAGTTTAACCATAAGAAAAAGGTAGTTGTGCAAGCGAAGTTTATTGATATTATCTTCCTTCATCTTTCTTCTCGATTCCGTGCAAAATAAAACTGCAAAATAGACGTTTCAACATTTTGCTACATTTCAACCCTTTACTTTGAATCTGATTGTATCTCGTCGCATTATTTTCGGTGAAACATAATTTGAGGACTAATGGTCAAACATGGCATGAAAGCTGCATTTATGTCTAAATTGTCACATAAAAACAGGGGAAGATTTCAGAAGAAATTGGCAGTGGTACGGTTGACGATTGGGAGCTGGGGAGAGAAGTGCGCCGAGCGGAGAGGTCGGCCGTCGAGAAGGAGGCGGCGTTATCAGGAGCAGCATCGGCAGGCGTGAGCGACTCAGAAATAAACAAGTGAGGAGCTTGCAGGCGGCTCCTTCCTTGGAGCACATCGCCTGCGCTCCGTGCCAACGCCGCGTACCAATTACTACCAGTACGAAGCTCGATTGCTGTCACGTGAGTCACTGACTTCTTCTATACACTGACGGAGCATTCAAAGGAATCCGAGAGGAGAAGTCGCAATAGTTTTGAGTAAAATACAGTGGGTATTTAAAGAGAACTAAGGAATGAACAAAACTGAAACTCTTCAATAGTAACAATAGCAAAGAATGAATAAAAATACTACCAGTAAGTTTTGCACATGAAATGGTAATAAGAGTGGGCTCAAAAAAATGAGGAACAGCAAATGCATACTGGGTATACACGCCCAGAAAACATAACAAACTACATACTTCAGAGGCTAACTAATATCGATGACGCTTTCTCCCACTTTAAACTACAGTAAAGAATGCGCTAGTAAAGGTATGCACTTTGAAAAATCAACTTGTTTGCAGTCCTTTACCCTAAAAACTGAGTAATTGCGTAAAAACTTCTTTCATTTTATCAACTGTGCATAAAACAAAGACACCAACAATTAGGCATCAATCTCACACAAGTTCGGCGATTTTGTGTTATTTAAAATCTAATTCGGAGGACATTAGTTCCGCATTAAAGTCATTTATTTTTCATTGCTGCGCCCATGGAGACGATCCTCCGAAGGCTTCTCTGAGAACGATTTGAATTATCCAGAAAGTTCAGGGATTTATCTTTTACTCAAAGCATAAATCCAATTGTTAATGCTGATGCACCATTGCTTGTGAATTATTATTTCATTGAGTATAAATAATGTAAATACAGGTACATTGCCATCGAATCAGTTTCCTTGTGATCATCTTTTAATTGTGTTATCTGAACACGCCTGTCCGAGCCTCATTAACCTGCTAAGCCACCACTCGAATGATACCTGAAATGAGATGAAATCACGCGGCTAATTCTGACGTACGCAGTAAATATGAGAAAGAAATGATCAGCTCGACGTAGAGTTCTCGCAGGCGGCGAGTGCGGCAGATCGAGGTGGTCGCACAGCTGGGTTATCGCGCTATCTTATCATGCGCGCTATCATCGCCTCCCGACAATATATCATCTTTAACAACATCTCCACTAAGATTGTCCGCGAAATTACCTGTGATGTTAATATTTTCCAGAGGCACTGAGTTCATGACAAGGCGCAGGTTAGAAGAGTTTTGCAGAATAAAGCAGAAGCGTTTATACCGAAACTGCTAATAGAAAAAAGAACAACTACCTGATAGTAAGAGGTATTGCGTTTTAGATCTCCTTGTTACTAAGTAGTGTTATGTAACAATGTTTCAATAATATTTTTTGTATGCTGAACATGTAAGTAATTTCATCTTCAAAAAATTTCATTTTACTTTGTGTGAGGTTTGAGAAGAGAGCCAAACTGTGCAACAAAATGTCGCAGCTGCGGTTTCAATAAACAACTACTCCCAAGTATTTTTGATCTTGTGCTTGCAGCTCTTCTGTACTCAAAGTGTTTTTCCCTGTCCTTCAGGCATTCATACCTTTATAATTTGTTACTTAAGTTTAAAAATACGTCGAAAATGTGTGTTATCGAGTTGACTGAGACATGGTGTGAAACATAAGGTGTACCGAGGGAGCAGAATTTGTTGAACGTACTAAAATGATTTGATTTGAATTTCGCAGGATATTTCAATATTTAGTTGAGATGAGTGAGACTGGAAGTGGTCCAGCGTAATCTACTTTCACTCAAGCGTGGTCCTGGCAGGCTTACCTGTGCGAGGTCGTCTTTAGTATTTTCTCAGTACATTCATGGCGCTGAAAGCTTGAGTTTTTGTAATGATTTTTCTGAGAGAATAGTGGTAAATGAGAATCTTCAGTTTTTACCAATTGTATAATGGTCGCAAGTAGTCATTTATCCAATAAATAAGGAATTTCTGATTGATGAGGAGGATGTTAATGGTGATAATGATGCTACAGTAGCATCAAGTTATAGGTGAATTTAAAAATAAATCAAGTATTGAGATGTTCTTCCAATGATCTGGAAAAAATCAAAGAAAAATTGAATGTAGATGTGATGGGAGGTCTGATACCATTAAAGATGTAGGACTGTGTTTAGATGATACAACGCTAAGGTTGAGGAGAGGCATAACACAGAAAACGAATGCTCGCAAGCATGGCAGCAGTGCAAAAAAGCAGCAAGTGGACGGCTTGACGCACTTACCAGTAGAAGTTAGTGCGAAAGTGTGCTTGTTATGACCATTCGTCTGATTTGAATGTTAGACAGCTGAAGCACTTAGGTTAAACATGTTATAGATGAGATGCTTGAGATGCATAGTCGGAGAAACGTTGTTTGATCCAGTCAGGAAATACAGAACAGTAGAGGACATCTGTATGAAGCCGTGGACGAAGATAGGATTTTAACATTGAGTTATGGCATTTTGGACAAAGTGAGAGATCAGAGACAAAGTGAAAGATGATTTTGTGAATAAAATATAATCAGAAAGATGGAAAACTGGCCAAAGAGACAATTATTCGAGGTCACATTTATAATCGCGGTGAGGGGAGCGGTTGCAAAGAGACGTCACCAGAGACAGAGTGTAGAAAAAGTACTGGGCCCTCCTTAATGACTATGCGCTGGTTTCGTTCCTTACTTTTTCTCTCCAAAATTATTTGTTGAAAGAAAGAAAACACTCATCGTGACTGGGCGAGGGCCAACTTCTTTCGGCTACTGAATCTGTTAGTTAACGTAAATCTGGATCATTTATCCAAGAAATGCCTCTTTAGAACCGATGAAGGCAAGTAGGTCAACGTATTGCTGTTGCCTTGATGATCACTGAACTCATCTTCAGCCTTGGCCATTTTCTCTCCCGTGTCCGTTAATCAGATATACAGATAGCCATGGGGTTGCAATTTTATCGTTCTTCGTCAGAGATTACTAACAATTTTCTTCGAAACTACTATGGATCAGATTTGAGTATTTTTCGAGTAAGAAAAAGTCTGACAGCAACCTTCCTTCGTTGAAATGGCACTTTTTAGCCCCTGCGCCACTCAATGCTCGGCAAGAAAATTGAAGCCAAAATAACTGTAAGAAATAAATTGTGTTTAAAGTTAATCTGCTGAAAATATTGAGGCTGACGCTCTCGAGATTCCCCAGCTTTTATAACACTTATTAGCCAACAAGCAGCGGGAATACATGAGTATATTTATAGAAATGAATACGAGTTATTTATGCAACTCTCTAATAATTCGGTCCTAATGACTTGAGATAATTGTACTATTATAATAATTACACATCATTGATCTCTACAATTTTTCAAGAGAATTTTTCATTTGATGTACAGCTATTGATGGTCTTTTGAATATGTTTCATTTACAGAATTATGTGAAAACAAATAACCAATGAAGGTATATTCTGCTACGAAATCATTCCGTCAGTGTGTGTAGTGTCACTGTAGTTATTGGAAAGAGGAAATGCCTCCTCAACACCAGTGTTATAGGATATTTTTTTAGAAGGAAAGAATGTACCAGAAGTGCGTATTAAACATAATTATTTTTGGGTTACCAAATGAAAGGAAATTCGGTGACTGCCGATGTGTACTCTTTTACGGTCACTAGATTGCCAGGTTATGTCACGCTCAACGATCAAAAAATAAGTTCTGAATGGTTACCTTTATTCAAACAGTTTTTACGGAGCGCATGAACACGCACCGCAGGCTTCATGGCACTATACATAAGGTCAGAAAGATACAATTAATTCGCAACCATGTTTCACGATCAAATTTAATTTTAGGGCGCCAGTGACTTGTAAAACAATTATTTCTTATAAGCTTTCGTTGACAGCCCAATTCACTGAGAACACGATTTCAATTTAAAAAGCAACGCTGAAAATTTGTCAAACGCTAAAACAAGGAAAAATGACTGTTCATAAGCTCTCGAAGTAAATCCGTATCTTATTAATCTTTTTATACTATTGTTTATATATAGTACAATTTTCGTAATTGTACGTGGTTTAGAAATGTGGAATCTGGCAATTTAATCAACATGTATTATTTTGCCCTCCTCATCCTGTCGCTGGGACCACACTCCCGCGAAAAAGGTTTAAATATCTTGACGATGCTTTGATTTATTGATTATAAGCTTACATTGTAACTTCTAAGGCTACTGATGGTGAAAAAGGGATGCACTCTGGCGAAGTCAGTGCTGGAGATTGCACAAGGGTTGCCGTAAGAAATACAATCAATTACAATTTAAAATAGGGTTAAAAGTTGAATCCTTTTATAAAACAACTCAGAGAGGTCTGAAAGAGTAAGTGATATTCGGTTCATGTAACCACTAATTCCTTGATGAAAATTCGTCATCTATTGTTGAGAATATAGACCGTAAAATAATTTTCATTGCAAGTATGAAATGATGAGAAATTACGTTTCAGTCACAATTATGAAATTTAAATGGAATGTTGAAGAATGAGAACAATCCAAAAAGTTATGAGTCTGCTTCCTATCGAACTGTTGTTTCCAACATCAAATCCAATTTATCGGAAAAATATCCCAATTTTCGGGAGAATGGATCACATTCTACCTAACTGCACGAGAGAGCAAAATACGCATTCATCATTCGGTGCGCGACGATCGCGATCGGACAATACACGGGTGTGCGGGACGGTACACACCCTAAGGAGTCGTTTTGGAGGAACGTTCAGTCTGATGTGGAGAGCAAACAATTAATCAGGCTAAATTACAGATGATGGTGTTCCAGGGTTTGTTGTGAGAGCGGCTGTAGGTGTTTGGTGACATTGTAGCGCCAGCGCTGCGGCGCCGCTCTGCTGCGCTACATTGTCCTGAGCAGCAGGTCGCTCACAGTGCCACAATGGGACCAGAGATTACGGGACTGACCGCTGCAAGCAACAGGTCCCAAGTAGAAACTTTGAATTCCTTTGTATTGGTTTAGATAGTTAACGTGAGTGTACTACGCACCTGATTTTTTTTCCGTGTGAAGCAAATGACAAGCAAATATACGGTGATGCTCAGAGGCAAGGATTGAATTTCCTCGGGGTGCTGACTTTTTTTGTGGGGTTTCTAATACCAAACATCAGTGTAAATTAATGCTGCGCTAAAGAATGCAACCAACTGACTGATGAAATGTTAAACTGTTAAAGTAACGGTAGCAGGTTTGTTCTCGAGTATGGATTGACAAAATTTTACCGTTTCAATAAACATATCTTGCTCAAGATTAGATAGCCTAAGACCTAGTAGCATCACACTCTAAAAGCCGATTTGAAGAGCGGCATCATTTCATCTAGTTCGTCGTCAAAATTCCATCGCAACGCTCACCATTTGGGAAAAGGGAAGTCAGAGCAGACAGTTTCACGCTTAAGGTGCGTCAGCCTAATCGATTGACGTTTCTCTAAACATTGCTCTTCCAGAAGCGTCAGGCTGTCAAGCGTTTGAAAGATGCACCGAACAAAGCGTTTAGCAGAACAATGCGCCTACACCTCAGACAAGCCTCGCCGACTCCACAGTTTGGGCACAAAGATCCGGAAACTGTGACGCCTCGTGAGTGACAAATGAAAACCTGCATTCACCCACACGCTTACCTGGATCATGAGGAGCAATTAACCGGCTACCGTTAGCTCTGGTGAGCAGAATCAGAGGCATGCAGATGTTTATCCTTTGTCCATTGTCGAATGTCTAATTCTACAGAGAAAATGTTTAATAAATTCAATGAGTTTAAATGCTTTACGGTACTTCGGCGACAGTAAGATGCGCAAATATGAAAAAATTAGGCAAAACATCAGCTACAAACGAAATTACTGCAAATTCCGAAAGAAACAGTAGGGTCTGCTAATGATGCAAAATAAACTAACAAATTTTGAATTTAAGATGCCCCGAACCTCGAATGGCTTTGTTTTTGACGAAACAACTTCCCAGCATGCAAAATGGATTTTTACTCTAATTTTTATCGTTATTTGTAAAATTTCAATGATCAGACAACTGATTTGCAAAAAACTGCTCAAAAATTTGCGAATAAAGTCAGTTAGCTAGATATGTTTCGATACTTCGAAAATATAGTAAACAAAATGCGTAAATTTATTCAGAAATTTATTGGGATACTATATTTAATAAGAGTAAACAAAGGGGTCATGTGAAATAGCATTACACCCTGATTACTTCAACAATTGGAAGTGTGTGGTGAACGAGTAGCGCAAGCAATATTTAGCGTTGATATTTGTATAAGGCACATCGTTATAGGTAAGTTTAGTTAAATAACAATTCAGAACTGGAACTCTACGGGACCCCCTTAGCTTATACTCGTATATTTACTCACTGAAGGTTTAACCTCCGTTTCCGCTTAGCTCAGGCAATTACCTCGAAAAAGTCAGTGAAGTTTATATTCAGGTGCTGTCACATGTGCTTAAAATTTCAGCGTTTCGGTTGGCACAACTCGCTACACTAGCAATGAAAGAAGGCGTAAGCACATTCCCTGATGAGACGAAAAGGTGAATTGGGAATGAAAAACAACGATACTCGTACAGGAGGTCGATTGCTCGGTATTCCAGCCTCATCACGATAGAGGAAGACGACTAAAGAATGAAAATGAATGCCTAAGTAATAACAAATCTACATTTACAGTAGGTATCCACATCAATTGTTGCTGATTTTGCTAAGGTTGCCACAGAGGAGCGTTATAGTTTCCCAAAGGAAAACTGACGAAACCAGGCAGTATCATCATATCCTCTGTGTACTTGGAAAATTTTTCATATCTCAGTCAAGCACTGAGTTCTTAAGATACGTTGAACGACAATACTTTGCCGCACATCTTCTTGGACAATCATTCATTGCTTCTTAGGCTTGAATGAAGAAACGAAAGCTTCGCATTTGAAGGTAAACTTTACTTAAATTAAAAACGCTGAAGATTCTTTATGCTTTCACAAGAACAAAGCAATCAAATATTAAGTCAGGCTGATACTACAAAGAATGTCAGAGGGAATTCTAATCAATTGTCATCAATGATCTTATCACAACGTCCGTGAACAGCCGAGGGAGAAGACATGCACCGCTGATAACTTGCATGAAAACAATAATCGAACTTGATTGAGACTAGAATACCATGACTGTTGATGACGTTTTTCCGAGGTTTCATTTAAAAGTGCGCCCAGTGCATCGTTTGTTTCAATCACTATTCAGCGCACTGAGGCAGGTGGGCAATCTTCACTCAGTAAATGTGTCAAAATCAAAGAACCATGGATATGAACATGGTATGCGTATACAGTCAGTAAGGTACACTTTATCTGACTAATAATTATTGAATCTTCTCATGACACGACTTTTACAAGATACGAAGTAACTACTTTCAAATCGAAGTAAATTAAAATCAAACAGTTTTGCAATCAAATCAAAATTGAAGAGTTGAGCGTTTTTTTTTAAATTTAAACAGAGTCGAACAAAAATTTTACTCCAAAAAGAGAGCAATAATGTTCGAGACAACACGACGAGACGCAGTGTGCGGGCAGGTGCGGAAGCCCCGGCGGCGTAAGCTGAGATTTCGTGAAGTTGCGGTGCGTGTCCAGGAAACTAGAGAAGATCAATTGAGCAAATGAGATAATCCTGCAGGTTCCTTCACCCGGAAAACTTGCAGCCGAGATCAGGATTTAGTGAGGGACGATGCAAGCCAACCGGCAAACCAAGACAGGGGCCAAGGCGCAGTGGACGCGGACACAGCTTGCCTCTTTGAGCGCGTGCTATACGCATCTCGAGCTCTAGCTGCACGTCACATGCGTATTGTAGAACGCCTAGTTCATAGTTTTGATAAAGAGAAAGCCAACGTTATAATGTTTTCAACAACCTTATATTATAGAAGCCATAACTTCATCTAGTTATTGTTGCGCTGAATAATAAAATTGTTCGTAGTAATTGAAAACTCGACTCGAGTGGGAATGCAGGAGTTTGTATAATTCGAGGTAATTTCAATCGAAGCGGTTCACTGAGCTGACGTTTAAAAACTAGTCGTTTCTGCAGATGTTGCAGCAGAGACTCCTGGAGGTGTTTAGTGTCGAGAACGGTCTCACGTGCAATTATCAAGTCGTTACTTGGATCCTACGCATCTAAACTTTATTTGCTTTCGCAAACAAAGTTTTACATTGATTTTTTGTAACGCATTCCTGACGATCCAATTCAGGAATTCAAACCTGGCTTAATATGAGTGGCATTAAATTATCGCATGAGCAGTGCACGCACACCACACGCCATGTCGGAAAGCAACCGGCTCGCACGGGGACCATGCGCTTGAAAATCGATCTCATTAATTAACGAAGTTCACCGTGCCTCACTGACGAGCAATGTGCACAGCTGCAAGGAGATGGGTCGTGCCAAACGTGGCGGGAATTTAAAATTGTAGAAACAAAAAAATAAAACACACTACATTACTTGCATCCAATGGGATTGAAATTGAAGTTAAGGGTACCATTGATACGGGTCACTAACTACTGATAAATTGTATTCTTTAACATCGGGAATCAGCTGCTACTCTCCTCTCTTGCTCCACAGTTGCCACCGTACACCTGGCAACATTCTAACGAAACTGTATGTAAAACGTAGTGCTGCTGTATTTAAATTAAACACAATCGATCATGAGTTGAGCAGGAGCAAGCAAAAACAGAAATCCACTACGGAAGAGTACAAATGCAGAGCTCAGTGTGGGCCTGTCGCTCGGGAAGGTGTCATTCACGTCAAGCTACTCCCGCTAGACTCGGGCATTACTTCGGACGTTGAGCATACCCTGACAGATCGGAGGCGACAATTGCGCAGGGGCCTCTCACTACGGCGGGTCAAATTCCTCGTGGTGGCGTGCGGTAGCGCATTAACGACGAGCTCTGGGGAGCCACTGGTACTTTTTGTCCAGTAAAGCAAAGAGTTTAAAAACATCTACCTAAAAACAAACGAATTAAAACAATGCCTGGAGAGATTTATTGATCAAAGCAAAAAAAGTTCAAAACGGGTAGATTATTGAGCCTTGCTAACCGAAAGCAAAATTAATGCGTGCTGGAAATGTTAATGAGTAAAATCACCCTTATCTTCGACATCGGCACAATTGAAATTTAAAAAACACAACGAGAAATACTTTAACATCTTCCTAAATCCAGGTAGAAGAGTAAGAGAATCACATCACTGCCACTCTCATAGCATGGTTGTCAGTCAGATACCTAAATTCTGGAAGCAGAAATATTCTTGGTCTTCGTGTGTAAACTTCACGTTGCATGTGGTCAGAAACGATTAGTTAATGAGCTAGAGACGTTTCAAATATTCCGAAGTTTCTTGCTCGCAAAGTTAAGTTGGTTAATGTTCAGTTTTCAATCAATGCTTCGTATGACAAGAGGTAGTTTACACGTGTGAGAATCCACCATTAAAACTTCGCATAATTTTTAGCACTCTTAAACGGAAAAATATACGACTGCCAATTTGCAAAAAGTGATCGGAAATTAGTTCATCATTTGCTAACCTTTAAATTTATTCTTTAGTACTTCGCAGGAGGCAAAAATTCAATCGTTATTGGCCAATATATATTTTTTACAAAAATAAATACGATGTCATAAGAGTGACAACTTTACAGGACGAAAATGGCAGATGTTTTGTTAGGACGGACGAGTCTTTGCAATGTATTATCATTATGAAAGATTTCTTCCTTTTCTCTCAGAAACAATAATGTCTAGTGCACTCTTTGTAATAATGTTAGGTGCACCCTTGCCATAATGTTCAGTGCATCACTTCAATGACATCTAATGTACCATTGCAGTATTGTTCAGTGTACCACTGCAATGATCTTCAGTGTACCACAGCATGAAGTTAAAACATGAAGACGTTAAAAAGCGTTGACATCCATGCGCACACAGAACGTGAAGATATTGTTGAAATACGCAGCAGCTGATCCTATTTTTATTAGTGTCGAGTTGGAAAAATGTAACGGAAGATACGAGAATGTAATTTTTCTTTATTCAATTAAAATAGTGGCTATCGAACAAACTTGTCTCAAAAAAACTCCTCCTCACTCTGCAATCCGCTCTCGCAGAGAGAATCGCTTTTATCATGAAAGACAAGCTAGTTTTAAACGACACGCTATCTTCCCATCCGTTACAAATAGTTTCTTAATTTCCAAATGTTTTGAAAATGAACTTTATGTTATTAAAAAAATTTCAGAAGCTGAAGATGACCTTAGAGGTCGAAACGGTTGTTTTTTTAATTCTCTGATTTGATTAAAATATAATATTTAATTTGAGAGTTACTTTCCTTGCTTATTTATTTATTTATTTTGATATTATGCAAAATGCTAAACTTCAATTTTTATCAATAAATAGTAGCATTTTTAACCGCACAGGAGGATCACAAAGAGAGCTTGCACCTCTCTATTTCATCTTGTAAAATTTAGCTTGTTTTTTTAGCACTAGATTCACCCCTCTGCTCCTCATATCAGACCTCATTAAACTTGCTGGGCTTTGCGGTGCCATAAAATGATAACTCTCAGAACATGCAGCACAAAAGTCAACTCATATCGATTAGGAGGGCGATGAATAATTATTATTGAACTATCTTACTGTTAACCCAAAAGTTGGAAGAAGTATTATTCTTTTGTTTTAAAAGTTTACGGTCTCAAAAGACGAAGCAAAAGAAGATCATTAAAAAACACTCCTACTTTTAGACAACTCGTAATTAAAGCAATTACGTAACCCATGAAACTTATTAACGGAAACTAAAAATATCCAGGATTCATTAGTTGTAAAATGGGCAAGCCATACGAGAGCTATAACCGGGAAGTCTGCAACAACAACGGAATTGCACTGAGTGTCGCAGCTCTCTCACGCAGCTCCATACACTCGGGAAGGGAGGCCTGTACATAGGCGGTGAGAAAGCGCCCCTCTACCGCAACGTTAATGAAACTTATTTGAACACTTAAATGACTGGGAAATGATTCTCCCACAAGGATCTATTTCAGAAGTACATCAGCTCACAATCATATAGGAAGATTTCATCCGAAAGAGATCAGGTTGACAGCGTGGTAAGATATTGTAGGAATTACCCAGCGTGAACTACTGATCAGGAAAGCTTGAAAATAGGTTCGATCAAAAAAAACATTCATATAAATTAACTACGTAGTGTATACGGATCGTCAAAAAAACGGGATTCAATTCACGCTCAAGTGAAACTCGTATCACAGATACGGTCATTAGGTAAATCCAGCTTGATTGCAATGATTGGCAAATTAACAGCCTCTTCCAAACATATATTATATTAACTTGAATATTCCCACATGTGAATCCTTAGAGCGTGACAGAGAGACGGACCAAGCAAGCAACAACTGTGAATTATTAAATAGTGGATAAAAAAGTGTTCTCCTTGCCACGACAATAACATCAGAAAGCTTGTTGGAAATTATACTTTACTTTCTATCACTCGTTGAGGGAACATCAGAATCCTCTGGGTGGTCTTTTGTAGAGCTCAAAAGAAGAATTGAAACAACGCTCCATTTTGCCGTAGAATTGAAATAACTTCAACTGAGAGGCATTCGAGAGCTTGTCCAAAGATTGAACGTCATTCTAAAAAGCGACTGAAAGGATGTTCGCTGTGTGGCATTTCTACGATCCAAGGCGTACTCATTTCCAACATTTATCCGACAATCGACAAATATTTCTGTTCCAACTTGAGATAAACACAATACGCGATCATAAAGTCTGAGTGCGCATAACAATTTGTAACTGACGTCCGAGTAACGCTTCAACAACCGAAAACAGTAATTGCTCTCTGGCACATATCATTCAACAACATTTTTGATTCAGATGAGAGCTTGGAAACTTTTCGTCTCCCGTTTTGACAGAAATTCGAGTACACGCGAATTAGGCGCACGGTTTGCTTTCATCTTCTATACTGAGTGGGTTCAGCAATAAAGATCACAACCTAAAAGTGCAGGTGCGTATTTCCCATTATTGAGGAGTATTTTTTCCCTATCTGTGAACATCCTAAAGTAACGTAAGTATTTGCCACGGCAATGCGTCACGCAAAGACATATTTCAGGTAAATCAAATTAATGTGTTCTACGTCAGCCTTTTTTCACTTATTCTTTATCTCAATTTTGGTATTAAGACTGATTCATTTGAATTCATTTTTCCATTTCTCTCGTGAGTAATTTTAGCACTTAACTGCACTCTGTTAAACACCTACTTTCTTTTCGACAATAGAATATTGTTCTCTGTACTCATGTTCACGGACCGCGATACATTTGGTCACGCAGTCGGTGTTGGGATGATTAAGTGTGCCATGTGCGCGCACCTGCAGAATAAATGAACCGAAGAGGTTTTAGTTTGGTGACGAGAAGAAAACTGAAGAAGAGGAGGAAAGGGGCGCAGACCGCCATATCGATAATTTCACAGGCGAGGGCTTCCTAAGAACCTCAAGAGCTCGATGATGGGGAAATGGGACATCCTGAGGAATGGAGGGGACGCTGAACGCCGCCAGATGAAGGCCAGGGAGGAATGGAGGGGAAGCTGAACGCCGCCAGACGAAGGCCAGGGAGGAATGGAGGGGACGCTGAACGTCGCCAGATGAAGAAGAGATGAACAAAACATTCATTCACAGTCTAACTGTAAACATGATGAAACAGTAAGCTGTTTTTTTTGTCTTAAAATTTACTACGATGTTTTTCCGACAGAATTAAGTTCAAAACTCTATTGACGAGACAGTAAATAGCAAGCTTTTTTCTTTCGTGGAATGAATTCAGTCCAGACTATTAAAATTTATCATGTTATTGGGTAGTAATGTACCAGATTTTTCCCCTTAGGTGATGGGAAGCTATTTTGCAGAAACGAGTGAGTACAAATGAGTGATGCTCCAGTACCAAGAACATCAAGTGTTGTGGCATCATTAAAATGAATCATCTAAGGCGTAAATTAGATTTTTTTACGTGTTTCTCGACTAAGACACAGAGGATTTATAAATTAGATTAGAATAGCAATTTGATCATGTCACCATTGAATGCACAAACACCTACTGAAAACGAATCACTCGATTTCTAACGCCATGTTTTGGATACTACTAGGAGGTTTAGTTACTGCACACACTAAACAAATCATGGCTCTTAATTCAAGCGAGTTTTGGTAAGAATGAATTTCAATATCCCCCTTGAGGTGATTTCCACATCTAAATTCACATCCTGGAAGGAACAGTGACACTGGACCTACTAGTTTCTCCGTTGAATGCTGACCGCCGAAATTTCTTCTAGTAATACCAGTTAGAACCTTCTTGAATTTCATACAGGAAGGCGCTAGCTGTGAGGCTACTTTGGCGTAGAATAAATGCTGAATGAACTATATAGAATGGACAGAAGACAAATTTGCTCTTTGATTATTTTGCGTAGATTGCCTTCAGTTCCATGCTGGCAACTGAAGCAATGGACGATGACAAGTCAGAGTGAAGAACTCACAACGGAGGTACAGCGCCAGTGACGGGGGAGAAGCACTTCACATGAAGGCAGAAAACATCCAATTAACATTGAAGCCAGCAAAAACCCTAGAAACTAGACGAAATAAATTCAAAACTCGAATGGCAATGAAACAAGATAGCAGGAGTTTAACTCGGATTTTCGACCTTTACTGAACAGCTTTAAATCCGCTGCGATTTCTTGATACTTGGATTGAAACTACGATAGTTTGAGTGACAAGACAGAATAACTTCCACTCGTAAAGGTGAACGAAAGTGATATGCACACAGGTAAAATTTATCCATGTTTACACCTTAATCAAATCTAATATTTTCAACAAAAAATTAATTGCATTGAACAATCAACTGCGTCCAACTTGTTGACGAAAAAAACTGCAGTCAAGCAATGATCGATGTTCCACATTGCGCAAGACCCTCGATCGTAAACAGAATACAGCATCGATATACTCAAAATCTTTTTAGGATCTCTGAATCAGTGAGAAAGGTTTCTTTCAATGCCTCGAGACCAGGAGTAAAACAAATTTTCTTTTAAATGAGAGCAGAATCCATAATTAATGGATCTACGAACAAATGACCTAGTATAATTTCGGAGGACTCTTCACCGATACTTTAAAATTCCCACGGATAACCCGCACTCGGGATAATTTGAATTTGTAACTGGACTGGACAATTAACTGAATAATTCTCTCACTTTATCCAAAGTGTTCAAACTGAATGTCTTAAAACTGAATGACTTGAATTCTGAAATGCGATGTGTGCCCTATAGTTTTGTAGCCTCTCCTTAACAAAGGGAAAAAAATGTTTCGAAGCAAAAACTATAAATACTTCGATAAATCCTATACTCTACAGTGCGCCGTAGCCCACCCTACATGGCTGCCGGAGGCTAAACGCTCTTTATGCGCTAATTTTATTTAGGAAAACCCTAAACTCTGCAAAACGCAGCGTAGCCAAATCGAGTGAAATAACTTACAATACCAGCATTCACGCTAAGAAGACGAATATTATTTAGAGTCCAGCCTCAGGCATGGAGGAGCACACCAGACACGCTCTGGAGTATCCTTGTGCTGACGAAGCGTTCACAACGCGTGCAATTCGTCGTCCCACTGCAATCATTCAAGCTCTACGCGTAAAAATTCCATGATATTCCCGCAACAAAAGCTAACTTAAATACGGTCTTGCCTTGTCAAACATAAGTAAACTATAAATTCTAGAGCTGGCCAATGAAATTGTTTTTATTTTTAGGTGAAGCAGTCGTTTGACATTGCTCCCTGTTGTGCTCTCACTCATGAAGTCCATTGAGTCTTCACTCAGAAAAAAAAACATTGCTAAAATACCCTTTACTTTTTGAACAGCCGTTGTACAGACCTGCACGTTAATTACAAGTTTCATGCATTCAGCACCTTTAAACGAGTGATAAAGTAGCACTCTACGTATTATTTTTCTCATGAAATTAAAACGAATTAGTGGCTTCCATTGTCAGACTTTTTTTGGTGAACACGTCAGCTGCAAGTACATAACTTCAGAGGAAAAGTATATTGTGTAAACGGAAGTCAGCTATGCAATAGTCTTCACTATGAGGGAATGTAGCTCAGAACGAATGAAGACAGATTTAAATGGTAAAAGTTTGTATCACATGCTACGGCAGCTGCCTGCTGGTTTTACTTACAATCACTGCCATACTTGCGACAAGTAAAGATAGAACACTAACAAAAAATTCATTTTTAACATTTAATAAAAAAAGATTGTACTTTTTACCTTAGTGAGTTTTAATGAAACAAATTCTTGCTGTCCAAACTATCAAATCAAAATCAATAAAACAGAGGGCACCCAACACCATTTTCTATTGAATATTCATGCAAAAATATCGCGCCGAGAAGAAGGCTAAAAACGTCACGCGAACTGTAGGACATCTGAAGACAAACTTTGAAGCGCGCACAAAAAATAGAAGAGAAGCGCCGTTTCGCCGCCGGATGAGGGAACGCATGTACAGAGACGGCAAAAACAACGTAAGCAGACACGGCAACACGTGGAGCAGCTCAGCCGTTACTTGGCACGGCTTTTGTGCCCGTGTTGACAGTTTCAGGCAATTTTACTTCACAGGCAAACAAGGCCAGAACTGAAATATTCCTATCAGGCAGATAATCATCGTAAACTTTCTTGAAATTAGAAGAGAATAATTCACGCCTCGTTGGCTTCTCTAATACCATCGTGAAGATTACAAATATGCGCTCGTAAAAGACGCGAATCTTTACAAAAGCTGAATGTAAACAATGTAAGTAGAATACGTCGCGATATGTGAAAGATGGTGAAAAATTGAAAAAAGTCTACCGTGAACTCTGAAAAATTGATTAGAAAAACTCGACGCGGCTATCATGCAGGTATATATAGAGTTAGAGCAGTTTGTTACTCAGATTGCTTGCTCAAGAAATTAAAATTTTTCCTCACTGTTGAGTGAGAGTTTAAGTCGTTGCTCACGAAGGCTAAAACTCAATGATGCGTACTTAGCTACGAGAACCTCAGGATTTAACAGAAATGAGCAGTGCAGAATATTATCAGGGAAAGTTAGACGAATTCCATACGCAATTAATTGTCATCATTTACATTTTGACAAAGATATCTTTTTCCAGAATATCGAACACGTTAAATTATACACTTCCTACCTACCCAGATGTTACAGGAAATCTTGCTCTGCTTCTGTTAAACACATTCCCGTTTAATGATGTCTCTCATAATAGTTTGAAATTACCATTTGACCAGCAGGTCAAGCTACTTTTCCATTGGCAGTCACCATATTTACAGAAGCATTACTTAAAAAGAAGCGAACATCTACTATGTACGCTAGCATTTCATTCTCATACCTTGGAGACAAAAGAGTATTGACGATAAGGGTTGCTATTTTTCCCAGCTCCGAATTCTCAGCCTTGTAAATGCTATAGGAAGCGTTAGGTTTACTTAATCGCACTACTGCCGTCTGGGTTCGGCGAATTAGTTAATGGGAAATGGTAAACGAATTCCTGGGTGAGTAAGCTCTATTCACCGATTTTACATTGGGGCGGTATATTTTCTCTTAAAGGTTAAAGTTCCACTTGCAATGCTAAGATAAGACACTCTCGTAATTCATCAGATCATTCTATAGTTTCAAAGTCATCGTTACCTTAAGTATTGAAGTACATATAACGCACCCATACTTGATTGGCGCTCGAAAATGGTAATCAACAACCTGTACACGAATACACCGATTTTGATCTATGGAGTAAAATAGCATTCCTAAATAAATAATTGACAAAAAAATTCCATGGGACAAGAAAATTCTTGGCTCAAGATGAAATACTTTAAAATTTAGACCATGCTTGCGCGTCAGTTAAGGTTTCATCAATTCATCGGTCGTAGTTCGCGCGTGCGTTATTACCAAGTTCCATATTTGCACTGATAAATAGCGGCAATTTTTACACAAATCTCCGACTAAGGATAGCCCGAATAGTTACATGAATGCTTGGTGTCGCCTTTGAGCACGGATATTCTGAAGATGAAGCAGAGAAGTTAGATGTTCTACTCCTTTCCTTTACAGGCAGCAGGATATAATCAATCATAGAAACGATGAAAATTATAGAATAAATTAGGATAATTTAAAAGCTACGTTTACCCGTATAAACGGTGAGCGCGAAAGAGGACGTTTTAAGGCGACTATAATGCTCCCGAGAACGCACGTTGTCATCCATCTTAATAGCGTTGATTTGGTAATGATAGGAGCGCAAGTGGTGCCTACCCTGATGTTATGAGGGTGCCTGGGGTAATGAGGGTATCGTGAGGCCCAGCCAAATGCTGTGAAGGGAGAGAGATACTGTCATAGCGGCAGCGAGAGGCGCTTTAAAAGAAAGCTGATGGTAAGTGCTTATCCTGCACCAACTCGATGAGTAAAGACAAGCGCGTTCACAGCCAATTTTCCGATGCCACGAGATGAGTCCGGCAACAAGGCAGAGATGTCGGCCTCCCGGCACAGTTAGCGCACACACAGAGCGGCAGTCACAGACGTCACTCTCAGAAAGTGAGCAGGTGCGCATGAACGAGATCCCAAAGAGTGGACATAGTACCGAGAAATACGACTATGTAAATGCTGAGAGGCGTCGCTGAAGGATGTTAAATCTGGTGTTTGTTTTCACTTATGACGTCTGATACTCGCTAACTAATCTGAAGTTCACTCAACACGAGTTACCGTTAATAAGATTGTTTCCACTGTGTGCAACGCAGGGTTCATTAATTTCAATTAACTTTTCAGTATATTTTCAATCCCAAGAGAACCGAGCATCTGTCCCAGTTAGCTCTACTGTAGTTCAGATGAGCGGTGGGTTCAGCGCATACGTAGCAGTGAACATGAGGCTGAAGTCACCGTAAAACTTGTAGAGAGAAAAATTAAGGATTGCAATAGCGGTGACTGTGAGACTGTAGATGAAGACTGTTAAGTCTGTAGATGAACACCAAAATCACATTGAAGACGTGGTACCTCAAGTGTTGAAGCATAACGCACTGAAACTTGATTGGTGCTCGAAAATTGTAATCAACAACCTGCACTGAGCGAATCTAACATACTCAGCACAAATGCTCGATTTAATTATTTGAATGGAAAAGCGTCGCAGAGAAGAATATGAAAAACTGGAGCAAGAAATTGAAGACATTTACCCTCGAAATTTCCACGATTTTGCAATTGACATCCTGAAGCACGTTAGAGATAAAAAATTTTGAGTCGATTTTACGTAAAAAAAGTTATTTATAATTAATTTTTCGTGAGTATACCAACCGTACTAAAATAAATACAGTAAGTCCTCGATATGCGGTACATATGCGTTCATCAAAACCTTACTGCAAATCAAAATTACCGTATACGGAACCCATTTTAATATGTAGTAATAGGGGATGTGTTCCAGCATGTCAAAAGTCACCCCTACATGCATGAAAATAGTTATAAAAAATATGTAAGGTACAGCTCAAAATAAACAGCTAATTTTTTTAAATGTTTAAAAATGTTTTTACTCGCCACGTATTCTATCAGATTTCGGGATTTACTTGCGTTCAGAGGGGAACGCGGGAAGAGACAGTGTTGTGGTGGCAACGCGGCGCGATGGCGCTACGGTGCGGTATAAACAAAACACGAGCGGATGCCGTATCTATGAATTTTTCTGACCGTAAATAGAATCTCGTGTAGTAAACAAACACCGTAACTTTGAATTTACCAGATAACAAAGTACCATATGAGGAGGACTTACAGTATAATACACTGCATACTTTCCTCTCACAATCACAGGGGAAAATAGAAGCTGTATCTTGAATTCAAGTGTTAGAGGGCGTGAATAGCTCAGGAGCAGAAGAGGGTGGTAAATCTTAAAAAGCAGGAAGGCTTTGACTGACGCTGTGAGGTGGTGAGAGCCTGAGTCACATCCCGTGCCGCCTTGGCAGAGCTCCATGCGCAGCTTGGCAAGCCGCGCTCTCGCCTCGCCAAATCTCAAGCAATGATGCACATCAGCACCCAGCACGCGCATACGAAATGCATTCTCTGCATTCTTCAATCTCACATCATTTACATTTCTCACGATCCTATTTAGCAAAACAATTCCCAAGATGCAACGCTGGAGTTCGATGCCTGACTTGGACCACCTTTATCACACTGGGTGCGAGAGCGACACATCCCGAATGTCAGCAATGACGAAATGTGCTCAACGTCCATATACAACTGGGATTAGATGCGACCGATTGAAGCTCATAGAACGTATGTTAATTTAATTAACCGTAATTTTCGTGATAATTCGCGTAGGAACAGATGCAGTTGTACAGTGAGCTGCGCCAAATTTCAAGACCCGAGCGCCAATCAGATGAACTTTGCATTTTAAAATCTCTATAACTTGCTAAAATCATTCACATATCTGAAGAAAACATGTTCTCAAACAAGGTGAGGTAGCTGTGATCTGAGCATTTCGATTTAAAGAATTTGTAGAGCGCGAACGCTGCTGGGGCGAGCGACGCTCGCAGCACCGCGACCCCGCGCTCTGAAAGGCATCAATGGCCCTGCAATATCTCGAGGCTGAAATTTTCAGACTGAATCTATAGAGAAGTGGAGTCTAAATTATGAAGACTTGAAAGGGAACTGACCCTCGACGAGTGGAGGAGCGAGGAGCGAATGAGGGGACGGAGACAGGGACCGCGCAGAAAAGAGGTTCACTGGCATAAATAGAGCAGAAAAGACTACCTTAACACTCGAGAAACACAGCCGTACAACTATGTTCAGTATGGCTGAAGAAGCATGAAAAGCGACCGTAACAGCGCAGTGAAAAGTTTTCGTCGACTGGTGGAAAAACAGTCTTACGTTACAAACACATTTCACTGAATGTAAACTCCTGAAATTTGAAAATTCAGATTTCATAGACTTAAGATGCGTTTGAGAGAAACTGAACGCCTTTCGAAAATTCATCAAACTTGCGAGGCTTCACTGAACTTCGCGTTACGATAGCTTTGTCTGTTACCTCATCAAGTTTAGGTATGATGGTAAGTAAATAAGAGCAGGTAGCGCTGTTCCACAGCGCAACTCACCGCACAGAGGCGAGCTACATCGCACACTATACACGCTTCACTGATTTGTGGACGCTAAATTCCCTATATAATGAAAACAATGCAATTTTGAGCAGTAATGAAACACAGCGTTAGTACGTTGGGCACTTGCCTGTATGAAACACAGCATATGAGTACGTTGTATAAGTTCTTACGTGAAATACGAAGCATAGAGCGTCCATGCTTGCGTTTTTGGTTGACACTCGTAACTTGCAGGCTCTAATGTATCTATACTCTACTGTTGATCGTAAGCGATTTAGGTTGTACTCTGAAATACGGTAGATGGTAGGCAGAAGCAATTAGTTGACGTAGCAGAGTGGAAAGAAACATGCGAGTGGTTCGGCATAATTTATGCCAGAAAATGGCAATTTTTGTTGCAATAGCGCTCAACTACCCAATATTTCCTGGCAGTGATCGCAAGGGACTACGAAGAATATTTTCTTCATGAAGGATGTGAAAAATAATTAACGATGTGAAACTCGACTTGAAACTTGACGAGCAGTTTTATTGATTGTTTGCACCGTTTAATTCCAATCCAGATGTGATCACAACACCAATACATGGCCCAGTATGACACTACATTCACCTAGATTTTGCTCGGTTCTGACAATTTTATAAAAAAATAGCAGCGAGCTTACGTTAAAGTTTGATCGATTTACGTGATAGAAAATACTACTGATTGATTCTATATTTACGAGTTCAGTAGAATTTACTTCAAATAAGCTATGACGAGAGGCCACATTTTTAGCGCCTGGTATCCGCTGCTCCGAGGTACCTGTGGAAGGTATTCCCATTTTTTCTTTTGCAAGTGATCCCAGTATAACATTTTCGTAACGGCATCTATGATTTTAGCACCCAAGTACAACCTTTACAATGGGCGGCTAAAACCATAGATGCTTCGGCAAAAAAGTTACCCTGTGATTTGGTCATTAAAAAAATCTCTCCTTAAGGTTCGTCGGTTGAACTTTCCCTGTACAGTGTTCATTAATCCGTGAGACAAATATGAAATGCTCAAAAATATTCGGTATATTGCTCATCATTTACTTATTAAATAACTTATTCAAACATAACAAAGAAACAAGCATAAAAGATAG
>JACJUY010001463.1:0-71286 GCA_014220935.1 Platorchestia sp. MABIK | reverse complement strand
CTTAGTAAAATCCTCGAATAGTTCATAGTTTGTAGGTCTTGAACATGACTTGAACGATGTCGAACTATTACAAAACTTGCTAGTACAAAAACATAATGAGCTAGTACAAAACTTACTCGTAAAATAATATAATGAGCTAGTACAAAACTTACTCGTAAAATAATATAATGATCTAGTACAAAACTTACTCGTAAAATAATATAATGAGCTAGTACAAAACTTACTCGTAAAATAATATAATGAGCTAGTACAAAACTTACTCGTAAAATAATATAATGAGCTAGTACAAAACTTACTCGTAAAATAATATAATGAGCTAGAACAAAAATTCCGTACAAAATGACATCATTAAGAATGGCAAGAAAATCGTGTATTTGAATTTCAGCGTGCGCCTTCAACATTGGAAAACATATATTATAAGAAATTTGAGGTGTTTATAGTGATGAAAATCAAGGAGATCTCAAACTCCAGGAGTATAAATTTTAGCCGTAAGACACAACTCTTCTTACTTCTATCATCAGTGTCTTTCGGTTCGATTTATCGACCTGTAATATGAATTGAAGATAATTCGCATCTTGTCAACTATCTAGTATTAAAAGTCATTTTATCAGTTTATGGATAAATGATTGTTTTTATCTTTCTATATTTATCATAGAAAACACACAATCTTAAGAAGACTAGAGTAGTTATAATTTTTTAAATACTGAACTCCCAGTTATAATTAATCCCATTATTTTGATTCCATTCAAGTATCCATGGTGATAAATGTCTTCCTAACTGAGCTCACAAGAATTTCAACTGCTGCTTACAGACCTTCTCCAACTGCAGCCCTCCCGTGCTCGTGCAGGCCCAATGCTATCGGTATTTGCTCTTATCTTACTTTAAAGAGTTGCTTTTATTTTAACCTCACATTTTTACAAAGTGTAAGATAACTTGAAAGCTGCCTTTTTGCAAAAATTGTGAGCCTTGTAATTGTAAGCTGCTTTTTTACAAAATTCTAGCAAGAAATGACGGGCTGTCTTTCTAAACCCTAAAAAATGAGATGTCGTTCGCCCTGGTACGAGCAGGTTAGATGTTCTGGTGCTTCATGACTGACAAGTCCCGTGTTCGGGAAACTGCACACAAACATAATATGGAAGCTGACGATAATAATAAGTCACTATTTGGCAAATGAAATAAAGGATCATGGTAAAAAATCCACAAAAACGGCTGAAATAGCGCGTTTTAAAGGCTATGAAATGATAAAATGGCAACATCTTTTCACAATAAAAGACTCTTTTCTCAAATCCATTCATCGAATTATGGAATTTTCATTATTAAACCACTCATCCTAAGCGAATAATTCACCATAGAAGCGATATCTTCCCAGCAAAGCTGTCAGCATTCATGCATATCAAAATGTAGAGTTATCATTTTATTGAAGGAGCATTGCCGGAGCGTCACAATAGCACACGCAGAATGATCAAAATTTCTGACTAGTAAAGGCTTTTACCTACCTGAAGGGCGGAGAGGCTCTCAATAGCGACGTCTTTCCACTCTTATCTCCCAAGAAATGTAGCAGCAAAATATATTGAAATTCTTTCCAACTTTTTGAGCAAATAATCCCATTTTTGGAGAAAAGGTTATAAAAAATTATCAAGTATGATTCGGCGTAATAATTTTGCATCAAAATCATGCATAATTGACATGGAAACGAAGTATTCCGTTTTTACAAAAATGAAGAATACATTTTTCCGAGAAATTGACACTTGGTGAAAGCTTCCCCTGCCAACCTCGCGGTAGATACTCTCAGGCATGGAAGGGACTGTTGACTTTAAACAAGCTCGATTTGGAGCGGCTTTTTGAGCAAGATTTATTGTGAAGAGTGAACTACCGAGTAAAGCCTCAGGGGCTCGCAGTCCCCCCTTTGTTGTCCTAATAATTCTAAGAGCTCATATTGTCCACTTAAGGCCCAAAAAATACGCTCGCAGAGCGTTTACTTAAGCAATAAAGCAAAGGAAGGAGCTCAGAGTAACGAGCTTTCTCGACAGGCACGGATCAAAATAAATTTAATGAAAGATGACGAGAAAACGAAAAACAAGCTGAAGTTGAAGGGACAAATTCATGAGAAAGAAATTTTTTCGGATGACCGAATTACTCGTGGAAAAAGACGCACTACAAAAAGACGCACTAGAAAAAGACGCACTACGCACCCTCACAAAGGTCCCAAGATGCAGTAAATCTAATGCTTTTGAGTGATGCCTTATTTATTAGCTATGATATCTACTACGTTCATTGAAAATAATTCCAAAAGAGTTTTGTATTATGGAAAATAATAAAATTTCGAGATCAAACTCATGCTACTTATTGATCTAAGATGCAGAAGCGAGCCAAATCTAGGTACGGGTACGCATCATATTTCTGAACAATCTAACGAAGAGAAAAGCAAATTAGGAGAATAGTGCATTCTGCGAGCGCACGCCTTATCTGTGACTGATGAGGGCCCTTATCTCGTGCACACCTTCACTGGTCGATACTGGCGCCTTATCTGCACACAATCTCAACTATGACCAGCACATAACCTTCGCGTGTGCGATATGTACAACCCTTTATGCACTCACTATCTCTTCCAAAAATGACCAGCACACAATCATCAAATGCAACTATGAGGTTGAAAACACAGAATGATCGATGGAAACAAGTGTGCTGGACAGACATGTCATGCTGACGTGTACAGTATGACAAATGATGGCCAGCTTACAACCGACATAATTTGTACGGACTCATGCGAATTGTGCCACCTCGGCGGACGGGCGGCGTGTGCCGCGTCGAGACTGAGAGAGCGCGGCAAATGAAGTCTTCCAGGATATTCATTAGCAGTATCCACATCAAGTGTCAGCTTTTTTGAGTTGCGAGGAAAATTTTCATGAAATGCATACAATCCTTCCTTTTAAAGGGAGTTTTGAGGATGCTTGCCTCCCCCCAGCCCACTTGTGACACAATATACCTCCCCGCGCCCTATTCACGGCACCGTCCCTCTTACAAGGAGCACCAATGCCACTCCGACTCTCCAGAGCTCAGGGTTGCTTTCAATAGAATCCTCTACTCGGCTGCACCAAACTCCTCGCTTCAATACTCGCTGTTTCCCTCAAAACGCGTAATATTTTAATGAGGACTTGATTCTTACTCAACTTTGTTCAGATTCACGCGAGTGTGATATATCAAGAGAACTGCGACATTCAAGCATCCACAGCTTCGGTTCTTAGCTCACAAACTTGCTGAAATAAGCCCTCCTTAGAAGAACCCACGCACAGGATGATTTGCTTACTGAATGCAAACGTAAAAATCAGCGCAGTAACTTCAAATCTGATTTTGTACACGCATTTTTGGAGTAAATGTAAACTCTCAATAACTTAATGAGAACTGTTCGCGTTTCACGTGAGAAATTATGATAACCATTTTCAGTTAAAATTCTTAAAAAAGGGCTTTCAAGGACATGATGCATAGCTAAGAGAAGCAAATCTGTGCTAACACTTTCCTATTCTCATAATCACCATGCCGTCTGACGCATTATAAAAAAACACTATTTTTTTTATTGAAGGAAACACCGATAAGATGTATGGCACGATGCAGTGAATTAAATGATGGATGTATTTTACTCCTCACAGAGTGATGGATTTTTGCTGTCAAAACATGTAAGTAACATAGCTCTGTAGACACGACCATGAGCGTTACTTGCGGTAACCAAATTCTGAACGATGGGCGAGGGTCAAGTAGCAGATAGTGATTATTAAAAACAGTTCGAATTTTGAATTTGTTTCGAAATGTTTGAATTTCGAAGTCATCACCAGCGGTAGGATTTGTGAAAACAAAGAAACCAAACATAAACAAATTTAAAAATATGTATACATATAGGATAGAATAAAAAGCAATAGGTGCCAGAACAACTATTTGGAAATATAAAAATAAGCGAACATTAAGTCCCCTCTTACCACAGAATAAAATGTAATTAAAAAAATAAGGATTCGAATTTTAAGACCTACGTGAAAGATACTCTCTAGCAGATTTTAAAATGTGAATGAAAAATATTCTCTCCCGGATGTAAATGGAAAGTTTATAAAATTACACATTAAAATAAACTTCGTGTTATTTTCTCGAGTTGTTTGATATAATTACCTTGAAACAAAGAAGGTATTTCGAAGGAATGTTTTCTTGTTTACCATGCTGAGGGAGACATAAAGCTGCTCGTTTTAAAAAAAAATATTCACACGAATCTTTGATGTGTGTGAACTGAAGTTACGAGCTCCAAAACTGGAATTATCATTGAAGATTAGAACTCAGACACTGGCATTTATTGAGTGTTATCAAGATTCATACTAAAATTTAAACTTTTGTGCTTTGATTAAGATTTCCCTCTCATGCACTCTAATTCCTAATCGAATATAATCACCAGTGAGATTCCTTAATTGTGATAACATCGTCTGCCATTATAAAATTTGGCATTCAGATGCATCCCGTAGGTCATGCATGCTCATTTAGATAAAAACAAACAGCAATGCGCGTTTCGAACGAAATAAACGGAAACGAATTAAAGAATTGTACAGTAGTTATGATTTGTTTTCAACATTGTTACTTAGTGTGTTTGAAAAATTCTACGATGAAAACGTCCCTGTTTGTTGCGGGAAAAATGACGTAATTTTCTCGGAAGGCTTCATGTAATATAGGGTTCCTGTTGCCATCGTTTAAATTTGGGTTGATGGCTGTAAATTAACTGGTCTTCGGCTCACCTTTGTATTTGAACGATCAAAATTTTCCATTTCGGAGACTTAGTGTTGCAGTACAGCTCAAGTTAAACCAATAAGGACACTCATGAAATGTAAAGCAGCTCGATCAAACGTGATGATTTGGTGTTGGATTTTCGAGTAATTTGCGTCGTGGTAGCGGCATAGATGGCAGCGTAAGTTCTGAGTGAACTTAGAAACGTTATGCGCCTAAAGCACGTATAGTGCAACCAAGTCAAGTTAGAGTAACTTACGCTGGTAGCTGTGCCACTACGACGACGTACGATGTTTGAAAAATTCGTCCCAAGTAAGTTGATGTCCAGGTCTAGTTCATGTCCACCTCAGGACATTGGCATGCTCGAGCAGCTGCGTGAGGTAAAAGCCAGTCCTGAATGTGACGTCTCCGAGGAATTGTACTCCTCCCTTCCACAAGGAGGACTTCTTTATAAAAGGAAGCACCTTATTATCCCGGGCTGCCATACAACGCGTCTTTCTCGAGGTCATTACGACACACAAACTAATTATATCAGCACGCAGGCCAAACTACCATAGTTCTTATGAATTTGTATAGAGAAAAGCGTAAAATAGTATTATATACTGAGAAGTATTATGGGAAAATACTCAGGAAAGGAGAAAATAATTTGTTCCAACATGCATTTTCTAAGGAAGCCAAATTATGAAGTCATTTTTAAACTAAAATTAACGTTTTTATTCTGTATCTTACAAATCCTGTGGGAAAAATATATCTTAGCGTGAGCAAAAAAGTCTGTACTTGATGTTAACGTTAAAATGAGACGAAATAATTTCCTCATTCATTAGGATAGTTCCCACACAACTTCTAATTTGTGATTGGCCTTCAGCGATCATTGGCTCATTTTCGATAAGTTGTGTGCAGGGCATCTCTGTTCTATTTTTAGAGTTATCTGCTAGAATTAAAAATTGTTCATTTAAGGTATTTGTTTCTTTTTTGAGGTCATTAGCGTATCATGGTGTACGCACAGGCACACACATTTCAAAAGTGATCGATTTCTAAGATTCCTTTAATTTCAATTTTTGAGTTGTTTATCGCACAAAAGTTTTCGCTAACTTCAAGTTTTGATGCAGATTAGACCATTCCGTTTCATTCATTTTCGACCGCTAAATGCAAAAAGTGATTCTTTCAGAGTCCAGTTCATAATTGCTTGACTTGCAGATGTATACAGGCCATGGATTTTTACGTTTTGTATCTTAAAAACTAAAATAAAGTATGTTTGTGCCGTCAAACGAAATACCTGTAACCGTTGATTTCTAGACTATAGCTGTAAATTATGGCCAAGATTATAAGATAAATAGTTTATTTCTCGCGCCTTCAGTTATATCAACTTTACAAGTCCCTATACATAGAACGTAGCCCTCAAGTCTCTTTCACCAAAGTTCACTTTTGAGATTTATCATTAAAATCTAAAGATAACTGACACAATTTTCATTCAATCGCAGTCGGTCGGAAAATGGTTGATAATTTGAAACCAACAATTTTTCATAAAAGGTACTTCTATAAATGGTACACAAATGGTTTAAATCACGGTAAGAAATCCTCATTGTGGAGAATCACAACCTTTGAAGGATTGGCAAGTTACTTGTTATTTCTACTGATGAAATCTGAAAATATTAGCATAAATTTCGGCGTCATCCTTTAGCCTTTATAAGCAAGAACGGTAATTTCTTCAATTGGTGACACTTTTCTGAGTAGAGTGTCTCACGTCTCCACTCAAGTGGTTCAAAAATTTTTCTGAAGATTAAAATAAATCAATCTAGGCTCTTTTTTAATTCAAAGATGCTATCGCTCGTATAACTAAAAAACCTTAACTTTTTACTGCCAAAGAAGAGTTTGCATTTGAAAAGATTTTTCAACAGAAAGAGAAGCTTCTCAGTTCTCTCCTTCAGCGTGTTGTGACTGCTTAGTAGCACGAGACTTACTGGCATCCATCATCTGTATACGAAACTCCCTCAGCGTGTTGTGACTGCTTAGTATCACGAGACTTACTGGCGTCCATCATCTGTATACGAAACTCCCTCAGCGTGTTGTGACTGCTTAGTATCACGAGACTTACTGGCGTCCATCATCTGTATACGAAGCTCTAATGGATAACTCACTTTGCCAGCACAAGGAATTGAACCTCCAGCCGGTCTCTCAGCCAACGCCTGCACCAGCACCCGCTCACATCAGCAGGGAGCAAAGCGTTGAGCCGCATCATGAGCGTCCAGCAAGGCGAAGGTTGGTATTCGGCTGCTACACTTAGTTTTCGAATTATACCACCCTCCTCCCCCGTGAAAAATTTTGGTCCCAGTTCTTGGTTAGAATTATTCAATAGCTAAACCATCATGGAAATTCATAACTGTAAAAGTCAAAATGTAGCAGCAGATCGAGTCCAAATTTCTAAGTCAGATCTTCGAAACTCGACATTATACTTTTGAACGAAAATCCACTGTTGTAGGCCACATCATCTTTCTGCCGGCAATGCCAAAGTTTTATAAGTAAAATCTTAATGGCCAATTGATTGAGCTATCGTTTTTACGGTCTTTTGGGCTTTTAAAAATGCACCATTGTTTCAGACGTACATTTTTAGGCATTTGATCACATTTATCCCAGCATCAGAGCTTGTGGCGATGTATTATTGAGTGTCTATTTCATGTCTCCATTGTTCTCATTGTTGAATTCACGGGTGTAATGTTGAAAGGTTTAACACCTCTGCAGACTTGTTAAGATCACACACACATGCAGGCAGAAGCCCTAGGAAGACCCGGCTCGCGTTACGCTAGCGCCTGCAGCGCGCCAGATGAGCGAGAGCGCCCCGGCCTGCAGTCTGAGCTGCTGCAGCGCTGGGACGCGCGCATCTTGTTGCTTTATTGTCATGCTTCATTTAGTCAAAAACAAGCACCCAAGAAACTGATTTTCGCATATCAGTTTTTTACTTGAAATGGGAGAAGTGTCGTTTGATAAAATATTTCATCATTAATGTAACAGCGCTGATAATAATATATAATCTATCTGTTAGAGCTGATAGTTATATATGTGCCTTAAATTGAGAGTAAATTTAAACTTGCAGTACTTCAAATGCACGGCATTCCAAAACTGCTCGTTGAGCAGAACTGTATTTACCTCAAGTTCACGAGAGCTCAGTGACTAACGAATGCGAAACACGATTTTATACATTTGGAGCAAAGTCTCGAAAGAATTTTCAGCTACCTAAAATTTGAGAAATCCGAAATATCATCGTGAGCTTACCATGGTATCGGAAATCGTGATCACACGTTAAGAATTCTTAATTCATCCAATTAAGGTAGCATCCCGAACTCTGGATTCATTAACTCCCATCACAGGTGTGAGAAGCCAGCTGTTCTGTGTTCTCTTATGTATTAAGATTTACCTGATTCTCTCATTTGTGGGGCTGTTCCCCGTCCTTATTTGCCGCGGTGGCTGGCTCTGTACGATTAAGCCCATTCCTGGAATGAACATCATCAGCTTTCTACCTACTTTGCCCGGCCGGCGCGCCTGTACGTAGCTCCTGTACGAGGAGGTACACAATAGAAAAGGGCAAGCCACCATGTATGGAGACGAGCTGATCACAGCGTCATTTCGTGGGGAAAAGATGCACAATTTCCAATGCGAGCGGAGTTTTTCAAGATCTACTCGTCCTCGTCAAGACTTGCGAACAATTCAAGGAAATAGATTTAGTCGTCAGGTTTCAGCGTACGAACAGTGTCTCATTGGGGAATGTGCAATGAAAAATGTACTTTCAATCTTCTTAGAAGAATTACTTTCGAGGTATGTGTTCTCATTGAAAATGACATAGTGGGCGGGTGTGCGTACCTATCTCTGTGCTCTTCATGTACCCAGCTATTATTGTAACAGTTGAAATGATTAACAAGAACTGGGTTTAAGGATAAGCATAATTTTTCTTCCATAGTTCATCTCAGTAACTGTCGGCTACTCATGAAGGAAATTAGAGAACGCGAACTTTAAATACAGTTAAAAACTACTTCAATTCGTTATTGCGAAAACTATTATATCATAAGTTTCCGTACTAATATGGAAACATAATAATCTGAAATCTTTGCTCTGATCAAACAGAGAAGTTTCGCAGGATGACAAATATCATATAATGAGTTCAAAATGTCAAAATTAATCTCGGTCGTGAATTTCAGTATTTTCTCAGCATATTTTCAGAACCACAACCACACTGGGCACAGAAGACACGCTACTGGGAGTACTGGGCTAAGTCGGAGGCTGGAGAATGCAACACATCTGGTGCTAGTGAGGCTCTGCAACCAGTTGTATACTGGCGAAGGGTGTGGTACCGATACGATACTAGTTACATTTGTGGCACCATCAAAATCATGAACCTCAATATCAGTAACAACATGATCACTCACGATAACACGGGTAGTAACCAAACAATAAAAGTCAAAACAGCAACACCAGCGGTTGCGGCAACTGTGTCACCATCAGTAGCAGAGGCAGATTTGTCAAGAACAGCATCAGCAGCAATAGCAGCGGAGCACACAGGAGTGTACCAGCAGCACCACAACCACACAGAGCTCCCAGCAACCCGACACCGAAGACCGAGGCTCAGCAGGGTAAGATTCCAGTGCGAAACTTAACGCTTCTTACGACAGAGGGGCGAGCACACGGACACCGGCTCCGTAAGCGCTTACTGAATGAGGATGCAAGACGACTAGGTAATAGCTTCTCTATCTCAATTGGAAATCTAACCTGTAGCTCAACTGATTACTACTCTTCTCGGTCGTGTTGTAAATCGTCATAAATATGTAGCGTCAACATCTCCAGTTCGATAGAAAAATAAAATATATCAGTGCCTGGAATGCAGGTTCCAGATTTTGCATTGAAGAGAATTCAAACATTTACTCGATCATTATTTTTGATCACAATCATTCATTTCTTAACATACTAGTTTAGCTATCGGAAACAAGCTTGTTTACACTATTAGCAATCGAAATTGGTCTTAATAGTCCCACATATATATAGAACGCCTCTACCTATCAATCAACGGGACCTAGTTGTATCTAGCACTAAAATACTTTGATAAACAGAACCGAGGGCACCAACACCATTGACGCTAACTGCAATAAATTCCGAGTAATGGAGCCGAAGATAAACACGCATGGCGTAACGGCGTAAGACAAAGTTGAACGAAGACTTTCTTTCTAATCTCCAAAAATTGCACTTGGTGTTCAGTGCATTTCGAAGATATACTCGAGTCAGCCAAACAAAACACAAGGAAATATGGCAGTTATAAGAGCAGCGAAGACAACTGCACTCTCACTCGTGTGCAGCAAGTGTGCAGGGGTGGACGACGTCGTGAAGCAACACAGCAGCCGGAGAACAGAGCCGTTATTCAGACGTGTGTTGACACGCGCATACTCCGCGTCCGAGCATGTGCACGTTGCTCTGCGCATGCTCCTCTGGGCATACACGATTAGAAATTTACTATATTTTCTCCAGGGAATGATTTCTGAAGCGGAATTTTCACTGATGTTCAGCAATCTTTGAAAATATGTAAAAATAACGTATTTACTCGAACACATAGGTGCCATACCGCGTCTTTTCATTCATTAAATGGGGCAAGAAATGCAGCACTACAGGTCTTAGCTCGATATTTAATAGAATTTCCTAATTTAAGAGTTACGTCACACAGCGCAGCTTAGCAAGCACCTTCAATTAAGTTGAAACTTTTCCCCCGTTATGCAGAAAGTTTACGTAATATTTTCCATTTTGCAACATCCACAAAGAATTTTGAGATCCTAAACGGAAATTATAAAACAAGCCATCATAAACTAAAGCGGATTGAAATAACGGGAAGTTAATAACGAAGTGATATACATATTTCTGCAACCACAATCATTGGATTCGACTGAATGACTGCCAGACTGTTTCCTCAGCTCACTCAGGACTGTTTCATCAAGTTATGAGTGTTTCAAATGACCATTTCCGTGTATTTCCTCCAGGTCATGAACTATGTGATATATATTTTAAAATTATTCTCAGCTATGGGTGGGCGGGGCAGTGTGTTGTGTCATTGGATTTTTTACAATAAATATTTTGTAAGAAGCCCGTGCCGTAATTGAAGAGAAAAGGGGACGGACATGATGAATTAAGATTGTATTTACTTCATTTCAATCCTCAATTGACACACAAATGAGTATCGCTGAAGTCACTTTAAGAAACAATTTTGGTTGTCATAGATGTCAACTAGATCTCTTCAGTTAGTAAAAACACAGACAAAATCATAAATTTACTTGAAAGAAATATTATTATCCTCACATTACCAAAAGCTGTGACATACAACGTTTAAATTAGAATTTGCATCTTTATTGGCACGTATGGATACAAAATTTCAAAGCAAAAGCATCAAACAGGCACATCAGAAAATCTCAGTCGGTGAAATGTGGGACAAGTGTCTAACCTCTATTCACTAATCTATAAAATATTGGCCCCAAATGTCGTCTTCACGGGTAGATTTCATTCTTCAAACTAGCCGAAATCTACCCTAAAATCAGAGTTACCACCAAGGCATCTTGCTATCTCCCCCACATCTGCAGTTAGGTGCAAGTCCTCTCCTAAATGCTTACAAGATGTTAGGGACGCTCAGGCGGACTTATCGGCTGGCTCCTAGGAGCGGGGGAGTGCACTCCAAGGGATGCGCAGTGGCTTTCAAGAGAAACGATAAATTAATTTCAAATTAATTCTTATTTGGGATTTTATGAGCTATGTGCCTAAAGTAAGATTGTAATTTACATGTTTTGAGACTAGTGTATGTAAATAAAGTTAGGAATGATGGATAAAGTGAAAGTAAAAGTTTCTGAACTACACCTAATGAAAGGAGATTGTTTAATTTCTTGACAGGAGCCACGCTGACACTGCATATACATGTAATATACGAGTGAATATTCGCAGAGTAAATGCTCCGCGCGAGAAACTAACAAAAAAAATTATTTGAAAAACTTCACCGAGTGCTTCTTAATTTTACTGAGGTCTTGCGCAAAAATACATTTAAGATGTGAACAACAGCTGTGGACTGATAATAATACAATCCATACACCTCAAGAGTTGGTAGGGAAATTTCGCTCAAAGCTTTCTGAAATTACGCATCAATAACGGCGAACACAAAGTTTTACTAGATTAAAAACATCAGGAAATGCGATATGTAGGGCAATAGAGTGAGTTACCTGTGTGCGAATTTTTTCAAGTTGCTGAACGTCTTAGAGAAAATATTACAATATTTTGTCGCACGTTGAATTGATAATAACATATTGTAATTGGCAGCAATTTAGATCAATAGAGAACATTACTGAAATCAGACTTTCTCTTCAATAACTTCGTCTAAGATTTAATAATGACAGCAAACAGAGGCCCAAGAACACAATTTCGTGTAGGTCTTCAATGTTATTCAATGTTAACCTCACTCCCACATTTTTGCGTCATTGTTTAAATAACTTCATGTAAGAAGAAATGAAAGGAACGGAGTATAATTTTCCACGTAGGTTTGTACTCTCAGTATACCTCCTTGGAAGCTATATTTTTCTCATTTCCCCAAAATGGAGCAATATTTACTCAGACTTTGTAGTGGTGTAACACCGGCCATGGGGCTTGTGTTCTATCAGTGCGGTTCTTGATCTTTCTTTTTCTGTGGAAAGCTAGCTAGCGAACCACATTTTAAAATCAAGGATTTAGGATTGTCTTTTTTCACGCCGCGAAGTTTTGAGTTGTAACCGCATCACTTGTAAAGCTTTATTTTTCCCATCGAACACTTATAAGATTAGAGAATATATTTCTCTATTTTACCGTAGGGAAAGACTAAATTAAATAGATATAAAGCTAAGAAAAAGCTAAGATGTTACACACAGCATTCTTGGCTCCTTTCGTCGGGAGTAGCGTCGTTGACAAGTACTCATCACGAGCCACTTCTTGGAAGGAGAACAAGTAGTGTCTCATTCCTCTAAAAAATAAGCGTACGTTCAAATTTGTATGAGATAAATCTCGAGCTCGTACCCAGTCCCAGATGTCGCAGAGGGAGGCAGTGAGAGCCAGAAGCACTGAGGTATATCCGGCGCTGGGTATCCGTGGGCTGTGTATACACTGAGAGGCAAACGTAAACCTGCCAAGTCATGGTGGCAGAGCGCACTGCGAACACCACTTGTTTACCTCTTCCTATTCGAGTTCTGCTCCGACCGCTACTGGTGACCCGGTTCTACAACACTAACTCACTTTCGTGCCCTTTTCTTCCACAGCGCGTTGTGGACGTATTGTTAGCAAATGAACTCCTCCTCAACATTTGAATCCGAATCTTTTGGTGTCAATCGCAGCTTCTGTCAGTATGTTGTTACTCTGGTTGTAAAGTTAGTGTTTAGCGTATGAGAATAACGCCCGGTAACACCTATTGACCACACACCGGGAATAGCGCGCGCAGAGCGAGGCAGACGGCCATGTGCCACTCGCTCGCATGAATAACAGAAAAATAAACACATAGAGTCAGCGACGACGACGTTTTTTCAATATCTATTTATAACGATTGAAAGGAACCCTTAAACGAGGTACAGCAATATACAGAAAACAATACAAATGTTTTGGTGTGGAGTCATTTTCAACTAATCAATCCCGAATGGAATTTTGAACTAACAGCAATCATAAAAAACTCTGATTTTTGAGAGGTGAAAAATTTAACCGCGTTGCATTATTAATTCTTTAAACAAAACTTTACAGGTCTAGATTAGTTTTAATAATATAATGCTGAAAACTGTCTTTGAATTTTTAAGTTACATGATATTTTCATCTGAATTGCGAGTACGTAGCCGGGTTCTAGAGTTTACTTAGCGTACTAAAAATGCGATATTATCACATGCGTGTCATGCACTGAGCGTAACCTTATAATACACGAGCAAATGAAAATTAAAAATTTCCAAGTAGTCATAAGGTGAATTAAGTGAGCCCAACACATACATGAACTTTGACACACGTAAATAAGGAAAGCGTCAATGCATTACATCTGTACATGGCTCATCCAAACAAGCACACAGCCCAGACATGAGCCGTAGTACAAGCAGACACAGGCGCGGGTACTCACCATTGCAGAGGTGCCATTCGTGTACGGGTAGGGGAACGGAGAGAAGTAGCTGAGGCGGTCCGCAGCACCCCAGACCGACGGTCCTGAGGCAGGCATAACACACACATTACGCCCACGGTTTGGAATCACGAACGTTAATGGTCTCCTGAACACTATCAATATTGTTGCAAAAATTAGTTTAACTTTGGTTACTTCCCTCAACTTCAGCATTCTTGCTTCCCAAAAATTGAAAATTACTTTCCTCAACTTCACGACTGAACGTAAGTTGGCGTTCTTTGAAGTCCTAAATTGTTAACAGCCTAAGAATTTTCATTTTGCTTTAGGGATTACTTCAACTGACGCAATTATTCCAACCAAGGTCATTGAAAATCACGAAACGAAAATATTTTGCAACTGAATTATCAAATCGACGACTTGATGCTTTAGAGCCGAGTTATGTTGCAGCTGATATATTGAGACCTGCACATGATAGATGTTGTGAGTGGGTTTCGCTATTATAGCAGGAAAATACGAAGGAATAAATGCAAAAGCCGTGAAGGGTAGCGAAAGCGTGACAGAATCCCGCCCATGTCAGATGGCTTTGACTGATGCGACTAATGTTAAAATGGCATTGCATGGGCTCCTCAATCTGACGTGTTTTATTATTCATTTTTAAACAAATTATGCTCACCAACTTAGGTACCTTAAAATAAATAAAACTGATGACTGGAAGCTGATATAAGCATAGTGCATGAGCTTGAATGCTCAGTAATACATCATCCCCAAAATTACATTCGACATTAAGACAATAATGTTCGTATTCACACAAAAAACATTACTTCAAGTGATTGCTTCCACAATTTTCTATATTTACATTTCATTTTTATGCCAGCACTACGGAGAGAGTTGTTCAGTTTGCTTTAGCCTAATTCTGCGGTCAAATAATTATGATAGAAGCGTAAAAATTAGGATCACTCTAAATCATTTAAATCAACACAATTTTAAGAATACATTTGTGAAAACCTTCATTTTATTTTCTGCTTACATGAATTAGTTGTAAAACTAGCGCAGATTTATATATTATCTTATTAGCTCACATAGCTCAAAATGTTCATACGCTATAATATTTTATTATTTTATTCATTTGACTTGTTTATTTAATCAACAATTTGAAACACTACAAACACTCAAATCGGAAAAAAGTTTCCCATCAAACTCGCTCGGCAGCTTTTGTATGAAATAAAAATTGAAAAATCAAATTCACATTCATCAATTTTGCAACGTAAATGTACGCGATTCAAAAATAACAATAATTATCATAACTGGCCCTTTGAAGAAACTATGAAATAATGGCAAGATTAAATTGCACAAACTGATGCTAAAAAATAAAAAAAGTTACGATAAACGGTCATTTGGAACACTGTTGAAATGTAGAAGACTTTCTAAATTCAAAGATTTAATATACTGTAAACTGAAACTAAATCACTAGAACAGTGCCGAGCGATTGCACCTTTCCTCGCAAAAGATGATATGGAACATCCAGATGAGTGAACAGAGGAAGGCTGGTGCGAAAACCGCTTCAGACAGCCCTGACATCGTCGACACGCTGTAGCACGGAGGTAAACTATTTACAGCTGACGCGCAGAATAGCGTGCGACATTATATCTCTGAAGCAGTGAGCTAGCGGCGTACATCAAAGCGTTAAAGAACTCAAATTATCAATGATCCGAGTATCCCTATAGCTGATAGTAGACTTCAAACTCACAAGCACTCCATCCTTGAGCGATTTGTGATACATTGCTTCTGATGCTATGGAAAAAATACTAAATGAGTTTAACTAAAACGATCAATCTTTACAAAATGAGGTATTTTCAATGTGAGAAGATTGAGGTTGTTACATTTCTGTTGATAGGATGAAAATGAATCTGTGAGCCTGAAGCACTTACATAAAACGATAATTAGGTTTTTATTCCTTCGGGTACCGGAATCCAGGATAGAATTTCATTGGGATAAAAACACAGTGCAGAGTTCTAAGTTTCAAGGCTTCAGAAATCCAAGACAAGTGTAGCTGGGAGTCTCATTCTTGAGCAGAGCGTCACGTTTCGGTAGAACACTTGTTGTAGGAAGTATCCTAATTTTAGAGCGATCGACATGAGTCTGGCATCAAAGAGAGAAATGAATTCTATGAGCTTCACCAAGCATGAATGTACTACATAAGCCCTAGACTATGTACAAGGTTCGAAATATCCATACTAGTAGCTCCCACATCGGGATGTACAAATGTCACGAAATAGTCATTCCAGATAAAACGATAATTATATAATTAAAGTGCAAAACAGTGCAATATATAGAAGTGTTTTCTTAATTTAGTTTCAAATTGAACAATATCCTGCTAAGAGACATGCTTTCAACTGTCATTTCTCATGGACGTACCAGGAAGTGTTCAGAAATGTCAGACAAAAAGGGAATTGACAGCCAACTGATAAAAACTGATCGCTGATAAAATTTACTTGAAATAGCTAAAATGCAGTATTGCTGGGAGATAAACGAGAGTCTTAAATTCATCCAGGTTCATAACAGTATAAACATTCTGAAATATAAATCTGAATGAGATCTAATGCATTTAGTAGAACAAGAATAACAAAATGGGCTTAAGTAAAGAAAAAATTAAAGATTTGCAAAATATTTTCAAAAATTATGTTCATGGACTTGCTGTGATTGTAAAGGAAATATTTGTCACATTAGCTGCACCGTCTTTTCGATAAAAAATTTCGATAGGGAAAGTTCCACTTTGTCCTCAGAGAAATTTCAACTAATTTTCTCATATTTGACTCTAAAGTACGACCAACGAAACCAGGAACATTTCATCCATTTTCAATTCCATGACGCAGTAAAAGGTCGCATGCTGTCATATAAGCTAGTTACAAATTCTCGTTTCAAGGAGTTCATTCCTTTCGTGTCGAGGTTTACTGTGAGCACAAGTGTAGCTGGGAGCCTCATTCTTGAGCAGAGCGTCATGTTTCGGTAGAACCCTTGTGGCGGTAAGTATCCTAATTTTAGAGCGATCGACATGAGTCTGGCATCATAAAGGCTCTTCTCAAGAAGAAAATGTAATTAAAAATCACGCTCGGTGTTTCTTCCCTTCTGTGTTTTTCAAAGGTGTGCAGTGTAGGCGGCGCACAAAGGCGTTTTACATTGTTGGTAGTGTAATGGCGATTGTGCAGTGGCCTGGGGTTGAAATATTTTCGTGAAAATCAGTGATGCTTGGTTCCAAAAATTATACAAGCTGGTATAGTATCGCTTATGCAACTTGGCTGCTCACTAATAAACAAGTTCAGATGCCAAGAACGATAGAATTTGCCTTCACAAGTCGACACTGCAGGTCTAGTAGCAACAGTGAGCAATACAGGCAACAGTTTAGCTTCCAGAGATTCTCCTGATATTTTTGAAGAGAATTTTTCCAACTGCTACCCAGCTAGAAAATGTTATGAAACAAAGCCCCGCACCTGAGGTGCCAAGGTTCCCTGTACGTAACAATAAAATATAATGCATCATGAATATCTGTTGACAACATTTAATGGCTTAGTTGAAGTGGAAAGTGAAACTAAATGAGTTCCTGCGGGAGCGATAGCGAAGGATCGGATTCGGTGTGGTCATTCGTTGCTGCTCCTGTATTGACATGAAGTGACCGGCAGTGTCGCTGATGTCTTAAATTCTTTGCTCGTCCCGTACGGTGGTAGTCTGTGTTGTGACTTCTGGTGACGATCGAGTAAACTTCTACCAGCCGGTGGTGTGGTACGATTTACCTGCACCGTTAATAGCCGAGCTTTTTTAGCGTACGTATGGAGGTGTTGTATGTCAGCAGGCCCCTGAATGATGTAGTTATTCATCTACTGTAATGGTGGTGCGTAGTAAGCTATTGAAGTCCTGGATATTTCTAGGTGAACCTTGGGTGCGATGTAACTATTGACGCTCATAATAATGTAATTAAGATTAAACTTCAATAAAATTCTGTATTTTGTGTTCATCTATTTCAAACCAAAGTTTTAAATCTTTCTTGAAGAGAACATAATAATTGAACTCATGTATTGTTCAAAATGATAGAATAACACATTTTATTATTTAAGAATGCGATGCAGTTTGTGTATCCCATGAAAATCAAGAACAGACTCTCTCCTGATGTTTAATAAGTTGAGAGGATGAGAAATAGGGTCAGGTCAGGACAGAGTGGCAGGACACCCGACTCGACCACAGGTGGACAACGCCTGGTCACTCACCGAAGAGGCCGAAGGGTGGGGTGTCGGGAGGCCGGCAGGGTTCCGTCTTAGGGATGGTCGCATACGACGAAGATGCAACGTGGCCCCCATTCTTTTCCTGCACGTAAACAAAGAATGTTCTTATCACTCATTGCCACGACATCAAATAAATGAGTGAAATAGAAAATACATGAATGCATGATCGGTTTCAACATTCGTTAAGAAGTAATTTATTCCACCTAAGAAGCACGTGTCGTACAAAATGAAAAAAAGACAAAGTACCAAGTCGTGCGAAGGCTACTCTTTTGGTAAATCATGTCATCGTTGTTCGACTAGTATTGCTGGGAAATGAACAATATTCGAAGGTATTGTTGATACATAAAAGGCTCCAGTAACTTCTTAACTTAAGCTTAAAAACATCATGTTATATAAAGAGTATTGGATTTGCTTCAAACAATAATGTTTAACATGAATAAAAGAGTCAATGGTATCTCTGTTGGGCTCAGGATAGTCGTCATGGAAAAGAAGTTTAAGGACGAAGAAAGCCTTTCATTTCTCCTGCTTCTATTCCTCTAGGCCGAACAGCGAGCAATAATACAAAGCCTCAGGTTGATGCAAGTGCCCCGCACATCGTTTACATGACTAAACCCGGGCCAGTAATTAAGTAAGAAGACTGGCAAAGAATAAGCCGATTTCTCTAATTTCATAATGATTGATCCATAGCACTCGACCTTAAGTTTGCAACTTCAGAGAGAGATTCATAAATTGCGAGTACATTTCGTGTAAATCAATGAACTATAAGTAGTGGCCGAAAAAAAAAACACCTCAAACATACAGTATATGTTGATGTAGCTCTCCAAACTAACAAGCTTCGGGTGTCGTGTTAGAACTTGAGCGCACTCTTCTGTCAAAACAACGCATGATAACGAACGGACGAGCGCTCGCTTTAATGGAGAATTTAGCACTAAAATGATTCGGATTTATCACTCGTTAACTAACTTCATAGAAAATCCGAGTTAAATCGCACATACAGGATGCAGAAACCACTGTTGAACTAATCTTGAACATAAATTACAATCTTGTTGAAATTATTTTCATGCCTAAGAAAGGTCAAAATGTTAACAAATATCTAATCTTCTAATATCCCTTTAGATAATGAACAATTATTCAGCGGAGTAACACGAATGATAAACGAGCAGCTGTGGTGCTAAATCATACGGGTAAGACTAATGGGAGATAGCCAGGTTGTTGAAAGCGTCCAAATCTACAGTTTATCACACTTTGCATCAGTTTGATACACGAACTTTCGACATTCACCCTCGAAACGGTGGTTTTCCTCGAATTTCTCGCACGCCGTCAATATGGTTGTCAAAACCGCCAAAGAAAAAACCAGATGAAACGCACTCGTCCGAGGTAGAAAACTATTAAGAATATTGTCAAAACAGGCTTGAACTTGTCATCATAAAGATTCAAAAGTTTCAACAACTCACAGGCTTACATAAAAAAAAGACTGGTTGGGGGAAAGGATCTTTTGGACAAGTTCAACGAGGGTTCGATCATATATATATATAGATGAGGTCGTGTTTTCAGAGGAGAACAAGCTTTTCACTTTGCACTGTTTAGCCAGAGTTCAACTGCTAACATGGCAATGATGGACAGTCCCTCGTAGACTTCCCATGTTCCTATAGGAACTCTTCGAACACAACAACCCACCATCATAGAGTGAGCTGTCATTTTCATAACATAGAAATCTCACTTCATTTTCATTCATCGTAGTGATCAAGTGCATGCAAATTTATCTTAAAAAAATTGACTTTTCTTCTAAAGAAAACTGAAATGCGTATCAAAAAAGCCGCTCAATTTGCAACTGAGCAGTGCACTCTCACACTTGAAACAAGAAGCAACTGAGGTCTCAAGACCATTTTCCAAGGCTTTTGAAGAAGTAAACGAAGCTCTCTAATACCTTCATCTCAACCCGACGGTGCTTCTCACTAAATAACTGAAGCTCTCTAGTGTTCTTTCAAAAAAGCATGCAATATTTGTTAAGCCATGTTGAGTTGTGCAACTGTATAAGTAATGTGGAGTATTGGTGGAGGCAGATTAGTGATAAAGTGGTGTGTTAAAAACAAATTGTCCTAACCTAAAGCAAGATCCACATTACGTGTTCTGACATTTAATTTGCTTTTTACAATTCTTTGGCCTAACTCTGCACCTAAATACTTGGAATTTTTCAAGGGAAAAACGACTTTAGCTAAAATATGAAAAAATTGAGCAAAGCCTTTCTGTTTTTCAAAAGCATAAATTGGAATGCAATTAGTTAATACAGAATAATGTCCACAACATTAGTCAAGAATAAAGGATTTCTAATATTGTAGTACGTACAGCTTTGGCGGGAGATATGTGCGTGTACTTAGCGCTCTACATTTTCCTTTCTTCAAGTCGACTGGAAGTACTTCATTTTCCTGAAATTACTCATGGTTATTTAAAATTATTAGGAAATAAAAACCACACTGTTACTGGCGGTGTACGGACTGAACATTTAGTCGCTAATTAATGAGATTAATTACCATGAGATAGAGAAGTGGCCGTGAAATATTTCGACAGTTTCGACTTACCCAATGGGTTTGAAACATAGTCAACGGTTATTCGAGTTCAGGAGAATTCTAGTCAAAAAGTTCACTGGTCGATTTGAATATAAGCAAAAGTATCGGACTTGTTAGGAGCAATGACATTGGTTACTGTAATCAGGAAAAGAGTGATCGAGGTTTCATGGATGCAAGAAGTCTGTATTATCGGCCCACTATGGGTAAAGAAGTCACACTTAAACTCTTGTAATAATTATATGATTGTACGACTTTGGAGAAAACGATTTCAACCAAGACTTAGTATCAGTATGAAAAATGATATTCTGATGCAAATTCAACTAACGAAGTCAAATCGAAAATCATGTTAGTTAACTGCGGTTACATTACGAATCATTATTTTTCATTTAAATGTCTGAACATTAAAGCTGCAGGTCTCGCCAGGCCGTAGTCAGTTAGAAACACTAGGATGTAAATACACATGTAAACCGCATGCATGGCTAAAATAGCTAAAAGAAAAGCGAACATGAAACCTCATCGCCCTCAACGAAATGGTGTACAATCTCAATGATAAATTCAGGCCATTTGTGTCATTTTAACTTTTTTCAGGTAGCAGGCGTTTAGTGTGCTGAAGAATAAAAAAAAATACTGCAGTGTAGTCGTCATCAAAGTAAATCAACGAATAACTCAAAACAACCATGAAACTATTTCTAGAATTCTTAAGTCCAAGTAAGTTGGGATGAAATAAATCGGGACCACTTTTTAGTAAAGATGGCCACGATTTCGGCCGCCTATCAACAAAAGAGTTACGAAACTCGAGAAACGTTTCATGGAATACCTTTTACTAAAATCGAAACGCGCAAACGTCATTTATATAACTCACTCTCATGTCATCTATATAACTATATAAACCTAATCTATATCAACTCTCATTTCAAGGAACGTTGCAATAGGTTTTCAAGTGAAGTACAATCATATTATTCAGGTGTCAAACTCGAGATAGTTAGTGTTCAACATTGCGGCCTCTGGCCACAAACGAGGCCTGCGTGAGACCTAAAAGTTTAGGCCAACACCCTCATTACCAAGCCGTCGAATTGCTATGTTCTCTTTCTCATCAGTCCGATCTTGACATCACACGCTCTTTGGTTAGTCCGCTTCTCAAGTTCAATCTTTTAAAGTTATTTCGTCGGATTGTCGTATTGAGTGCCATAATAAAGGAGGGTAGACATTTGTGAGGGTGTAATGGATAAACATTCCACTGATTTTAATGATGGTTTATTTGAAATAAATTACGTGGACAAAGTCTCATTGTAAACAAAAGGATTTTTTTCAGCTATCCGACTAATGCACAGGCTCTTATTTTCAGTAGCATTTTTGCAGATAGTGTAACAAGTTGCAGTTTTGATGAGGTTAATTAATCGTGTGCAACCGTAGACGTTGGTGACCCATCACCCATCACTTTACTATGCGCTGCAAATGTCACACCGCCACAGCATTTCCAGTGGTTTTTATTAGTGTCCAGAAATTAAACACGGCCTATATTGAGCACGAGTTTTAACTTGCAGGATTGGCCCCGAGAATGTGCTACAGATCAGATATTAACAAGACAAAGTCAAATTTCTCAGTGTATCCAAACAGAAATTTGCTACGGCACAATAGGAGAGAATTTTCACGTATTGTCACCACGTGGTTCTACGTACGCGATGAGGCATATATATGTACATGCACAGGCGCCCTTTCGTTTCACCATCAACGGAATGTGTTCGCTTTGGCGACTTTAATAAATTCGTTCCTCACTAGCGCCCAACCTCAAATAAGGCACCTCAGCATAGGCGCGCGGAGCACGTGTTTCGACTGATGTGAATGAACCCTTAAGAGTCCGTGGACCATATGGAACCAGTTGTAATATAATTGGTATCTTACAGGTCAACATGGGTGAAAATCCACTTTAGGAAAATATGGGGCGGAGGGCGACCACAATTATTTCTGAAAATATTTGAGAGGCGCCAAAAATTACCTAAAATGTCTCTCATAATTTCTCACTAGGTCTATTTTCAGGAATTTCGCAGCATCTTCGTTCGAATTCCATCTCCTCTGAGGAGCATGCCTCATTATCGCCAGGAAGACTGTTATCTCAGCCTTTCAGACGAAACTTAAGAGTAAGAAATTCAGATTTGCATTTCCCTCCGAATTGATCTGATAAATTTTGATGTATTTGATTCAAATTAAGTGGTGGTGTTACGAAATTTCAGCCGTTTCGAAGTCTCCACCACACTTCCGCATATCGTGTCTTATATGATTTATTAAAATAATAACCATAAGTACCATCGAGTTACGTAAAAAAATCATTTGCTAGTCCCTGGCACACAAAACGGAAGTGTTTCATGTTTTCTCATTGTCATTCTCAGATATTTAGAATGTAGAAATGCTAGGACGAAGTGTAAGTTTGAAAATGGAAAATTGCTCAACGTGATACAAATTGTAACGGTGAGCATTCAAATTTTTGGCATTAATTAAGCTGAATGGTGCGAGTCTAATTCCTAATTCATTTGGATTAGCTCACCACCGCAATACCAGCCGCGCCGCCTCAAATGGCTGCAATCGCTGGCAGCCCGACGGGGCCGTCAAGTTCCTAAAGCTCCCCCAGTAGGTGGTCTACAAAGTTCCCTAAAACTTTCCCGAAGTGGAGGTAACAAGGCAGATGGAGAAGTGAACCATTAAGCGGAAGGAATGTGTTGCCGCCAAACATCACAAAGTCAGGCAAACATCACACATTCAATCACGGCACATGTCGTGGGCAACATTATGGCGGCAGGCAACGCGTAACAGCATGGGATCAATTTCACACCACTGATTTCAATCATTTCACACACGCGCTATTCAATTTCAGAAAACAACCTGCCTACGAACTTGAGCAAGCATTGGAAGAACGCCAAAATTTTAAATTTTTGCCATATACATTTAGACGCCCGACCGATATAATTACTGGTATTTAATTATGCAGTCACGCAGGATAAAAAAGAATAAAAACTATTGATGTGACTGACGAGTTATTTATAGGCTGCGAATAATTCAAACACGTCAGCATTCCGCGCCACCCGTTCAATTATACTTTTTTAACTTGATTTAAGTAACTGATTCGGCTCAAACACAAAATTCAACATTACAATTCCAGAGCGTCCCTAAAAACTTCTCTTTTATTCTCTAACAACACTAGCCATACATAGGAGTACAACAATGTAGCATCTTGAAACATTTGCCGCGGTAACATAAGGCAACATTTGCTCCGGTAGCTTCACGCAACATTCGACGCGGTTGCATAAGGTTTCATATGCTGGGGTCACATCAGGTTACATTTACTACGGTGGTATCACACAATATTCGCCGCTGTAGCATCAGGTAGCATTCTTTACTACACGCTTCTATAGGCCGGAAGTAACTCATTTGGTTTGGTTATCTAAACATTTTCTTTACCGTTCGAATAAAAATATTTTCAGCGCTCAACATACGTTACCATTTATTTACTTGATATGCAGCTTTCATACCGTCATTGCATGAAATGTGATGCATGATAGCCTGTTCAGACGCAGGACGTTCACCATCTCATTGCTTGTTGCCGACACTGCTTCTAGCCTCTGAGTGCTCAACAAATAAATAAAATACAAACACGCTCATACAATTTACACAACAATACTTCATTCACATTGATTACGTTTGCCTAATGTGAAAAAATGACGCACCCATAACAACCTGCTTGATATCCTACAGAGTTTAAGTGAAATTGTAGCACCTCAGAACAATCTCTCACAAGACACTTGTGCCGCCGTGTTAACTAGGGCAATGAGGACTTTATTTCCCTCACCCCATTCCTTGTTATTGCTTGCTCATCCAACATGTGATCTAAACACAATTTTTTCAGCGGCATTTTCTTTTAAGTAACGCAAATCCCAGCAGCGATATCGATATTTATGGCGTTATTCGTGAGACTCAAAGATTCTTCTGATCTAACAAACATTTATCCAAAATTAGGTTTATGGCCTATGGAGGTTAGATTATGAGAGATCATTCATACGGGGGTCTTCTCCTACAAAATTCAATGCGTGTCACAACGAAGCGCACCAGACACTCATCATTAAAACTAAACCATGAATTTCACGCAGTTAAAGTGAGATCTGACGCTGTTCAGCGTGTTTTCCCATTTTGTCTTCTGTGCAATCACTTTATCGCTGCATAGTTATCATTAAAAGGTAGGCCATACAATGAAAAGACCCTTAGGCTTAAAATTATGTGCTCGATTTCATAGCCCTGCAGCATGAATTAAACACTACGAAATTATTCAATTCACAGAGCTCTCTCCCCTTAGGTTTGAGGTCAATGAGGTGTTGTAGACTAGTAGCCTGCCACCCTCCGGAAGCGGAGGGTGCCGTGGTGTGCGCTGGTGGTGCACTGTGCTGTCGGCTCGAGGTGATGAAGAGGCTCGGCGGCACCGTACATTGCCTCGCAGCTTGGCAAGTGAAACAGGCGCTCGTAGCCTCAGCGTGCGCGCGTCATGCAAACGCCAGATCGATACCCTCAACGAGCAAGTCACAGAACGAACTTGGCATACATGCAACCAAGCTCTGTGGAGCAACAAAGGCCCCAACTCTCGCATGCACAAATGGAGTGACTGCGCCGAACTAGTGTTCCTCACAATCACCATCGCATTCCTGAAGATGAACAGATTATCTGTCCATTAGCTTTCACATACATTAAAGAGTTTTACTGTAGAGAAGATTTTGAGAGATGATATTAGGCACCCAAAAATTCTAACAATTCTATTATGGGATGTTCCTCTTGAGGTATTTTACTATTGATTGAATCGTGCCACTTAAGGGCAGATTATTAGATTATTAGTTAGTTTAAGCCTCCCTATCCTCAGCAAATGAGATCCAAAGAGAGGAAGGAAGAAGGCACCATTTAGTATGGAGTTAAGGGAACGTGGAATCTATGCAGAAAGGGCATAGAAACAGTAAGTTAAGAAAGAAGTTCATGAAACAAGATCAAAGTTGAAGAAGAAGAAAGTAGGTGTTGAAAAAACAGGACAGCAGTGAACCGAAAAATAGTTGGTCCGTAACAAAACAAAAACCTAAGTTATTAACAAAAAAGAACGCCTACCTAACCTTTAGCTCGGGCCCTCACATTGTCCCCTTGGGAGCGCCAATTTCCATAGATACAATAGTTGTATCCCCCTGAGGGGCCACTTAAGGGCAAGTTGATATCTAGTCAAGTTGCGTAACTTTGTTTAAAAATATGAAAATGAGATCATAGCTAATGTTATATGATGTACAAATGTTTGATGTGTAAAATTTCTAAGTTTAATACAAGAAATGGCCACGCTAGTAATTTAGTAACTTCATAGAGAGCATTAGGAGAAAGTTGTACAAACAAATCACGCAGACTATGTTATTAAACAATACGATCATGTGCATGAGCAATTCTGCGGGTAAACTTTGAAGTGCACAGAAGTTGACACAAGGCGGCCGCCGCTAGCACTGCCTGCAGCGCTGTAAGGGGGCAGTGCGCAGCTTTGTGGCGCCGATACCAGAAAAGTTCATGTCCGCGTGCTAGCCAAGTAACTGAGCCGGGGGACTTGTGTTGTGAGTTAAGTAACTTAGCGTGATGATGCAAGTACCTTGGTCAAGTTAGTACAGTAACTCAGCGGTTTTGGCAGCCAAGTAACTCAGCGGTTTTGCCAGCCAAGTAACTCAGCGGTGTTGCCAGCCAAGTAACTCAACGGTGTTGCCAGCCAAGTAACTCAGCGGTGTTGCCGGCCAAGTAACTCAGCGGTGGCCAGCCAAGGAACTCAGCGGTGTTGCCAGCCAAGTAACTCAGCGGTGTTGCCAGTCAAGTAACTCAGCGGCGTGTTGCCAGCCAAGCAACTCAGCGGTGTTGCCAGCCAAGCAACTCAGCGGCGTGTTGCCAGCTAAGCAGTAAATAAATTATTCAGATACAATAAGTGACAACAACCCAACAATAACTAAAAATCTTTAAATTTTCATAAATTAGGCTTTTTTTAAACAATGCTCATAAAATGAATGATCATTACAAATCCAGAATTATGCATGGAATGACATTGACATGCAATTTGGTGAACATTTCAAAGAACGATACTTGAAGAATTAAGCAAAGAGTGCACGGTGGGATACAGGTTATGCAGTTACTCAGTTACTTATGAAGTATACCTACGATATAGAAAAGAGGGTCATATCATTTGAGTCATGCCGCTCGAAGTTCTACAAACAACTTTTTGAATTTGGTGACCTAAAATCTTGGCACAACACTCATGAATGATGCCGGAACATCATACTGCGCCTGCGCCCCGTAAGGAGTTCAAGCTGAACGCGTTGGAGTGTCGCGTGCCGTTGCGGTCAGCGTGTTCAGAAGTTGTCACCGGAACGTGTGTCACTACACATTTAGTTCCAACAAATTGAGCAGTAGATGCAAATAATTGTAACGTATCTTTATTTCCAGGAGCAACAGCCCCAGTCGCTACCTACCTGAATGAAGATGATAAATTGAAAAATAGGTATACCCTTGTTATGGAACTTTTCGCGTGAAAAATGCATAAATTTCAATATACGCCATGATTGTATAGAAAATGTTTGAAACAGATGCAAAACACCAAGTTTCTCTAAGGACCGACATACACCTTAGATATTGCGATGATATGCTTGGAAGAATATTCAGGCAATAATATCCGACGCCAAGAAGACTAAGCTACCAAAAAAATGAGAAGATTTTTGAGGCGTTGTGAAAGACTTTGAAGAGAAGTATGAAATTGTGAGTACCCAGACCTAGCAAGCACCGCTTGAAGGCCAGCCAGAGGAAACAGCAGTCGAGGACGCACACCTACAGATCGAGCGTTCAACATTGCACGCACCGCGGACCATAGGCGGCTCATTTCTGTCATGGTAATTATAGACATTCAATAAAGGCGAGGAGGGGGCGATGAGTGAAGGGAAGCGAGAGAGGGAAGGGTGAAGTCGCGTGATAATCAATATGCCCTCTTTACACGATCCCTGAACGGCTCCCTGGCTGCCGGACGCCGGCGCACAGGTGCGCGTCGCTCCTCACAACGAAAAAACTAATTGGAGGAAGGCCGCTAGGTGAGGAAATTAGGACAAAATCGCGCGTGATTTCCGGGTCCATCACAATCAATTATTGGAAGGTGTTGGGCGGAGAGGAAGGAACGGCTAGAGCACGAACACATCACAACTTGGGACGGAGCTCGGCCGTTGCATTTTACAATTACTACGCGGTAACAGCCCATGAATTTAGAGAAGCTCGAGACAGTAAAATACGAGACGATTAGACTGTAGCTGTAATTACTAAGTTCACTAGCTACAGCATGCAGTGCGTACTTGCAGAAAACATCATCAGGCTATACATTAGTTTGGGCAAATGTTATTTAAATTGCTCTGCAACCTGTGCATCAAATCACGCAAACGCTAGTAAATATAAACGTTCATGACAACAAAGTTTTGATAATTATAAAAAATGGAGAACAATTCACTCAAAATGATATTCAGAGAGATAAATGGACGGGCAATTTTTTTTCAATAATTTTGGTTTTGGTGTGTACTAAATGGGCAAATAATGGAAAAAATTTATTCAATTACATATTTCCATGATGAGGATATGACAGCACCGATGTGATGACGGATAACCAGCGACGCCAGCTCGATCACACATCACACGTTTCATCGAAGAACGTAAAAAATTGTTCTGGAAACTCACGAACGCTAAGGCGCACTTTGATAAGACAGTAGATTTTCTTGAAACAAAAGAACTCATTAGAAAGTTAATTAGAGCGAGATTACAAGGCAGTCAGTTGCTGCGCACAGCGTCATGAGAGCCATGCACGCCACCGTCGAGTGCTCCTCTCTGCGTCCTCCATAAACTGCAAGTCTTCAGGGAACAGAGCCACGGAAGAAGGAAATGATTGTGTTCAGCAATGGACAGCTACGAGTAATTCCAAGCCAAAATTAACCTTTCCATCCGAATGTAGCAGGAATTAATGAAAGTTATTCATCAAGGTTCACGGAAGCATGTTACTAAATACCATCAAAGTCGTATTTGCCTTTCTGAGCAAATCATGGGACAAGGGTACACTGGGGAACTATTGTAACTCATGATTTTTTTTTTTAATATTTGAGGCTTCGAAATTTTTTTATTGAATATTAATGAATTGAATTATAAGTAACTATTTCATTCGCGGCACGATCTGCATGACAGCGTCAAAGAATTCAGGGAATGAGGGTCAAGTGGTGAGGAATTGTAAAACACTAAAGAGATCCCTCACACAAATTTATTTACAATGGAAAATCGTAACAATTTATTGTTCTGAAGAGCTGATTTCTTACGCACTCTAGCTCTAAATAAGGTACTGGAATATCTACTCTGCATCTTCCAATACACAGCATCATTAGTTTAGAGTAATTATGCAAGTAATATGTGCCACCTCAGGCTCACGTCCTCAATTACGTAGGGGGACATAAACTCAAACTCTGCTCACTGCGTCGCAGCAGGACCTGCATGTCGTCTGTGAATATGACGATTTTTTTTCGTTGAGGAAGTCATAATGATTCCACTTACCCACAATGCAACGTCTCGACTAATAGTAACCAACTAGTTGTAATTCCATTTTACTGAAGCACGGGAACGGAAAATTTATTTCCATTTTGTGAAATATTGGCTAACGAAAGTGCATCTTTTATCATGGAAGGCTTCAAGGTTTAACTAAAAATCAAACTAACTCATGATCATGAATTTAAACGAATGGATGACTAGCATTAGAATACATTTTTTTCAAGCATGCAGATATGGTGAGCATTTGAATGCAGGTGGTTTATGGGGTTCTGGTTTCATTTTTATTTTTCGAAGAGGAAAGAAAAAAAGAATTCGCAACGTAGAGCTCTAGAATTTTCTTTGAAAATGAGGAAGGCAAAGCTCGCATGCATCACACCACCGTGCGAAGCTGCTCGGACGCAAGAGACGAAGCGCAGCATGCAGGACATGGCAGGTGCCGCGCTGCCCCCGCACCAGCGGCGCAGGAGCGGGCAAGTGGCGGCAGAGACACGAACGGCCACAAACATGCATCACGACACTCAAGCGACAAATGTAAAATCTACCAAAAATCGAAGTATATTTCATGATCAGAATGTTATAATTAAGCTACATATTTCGATCCAGCTGCACATATGAAGGTAACTGCATTGCTTTGTTCAAATGCTAATTGAAAGTGTATGCTACAATTAAATCCCGCTAAGTAAACATTGCGTTAGGGTTAATCACACATTACCGGGTTTAATTACTATCTGTCTTTAAGATTAAACTAAACGTAGAAATGATGAAAAAACATAGCGTTTACAGTTCCAGCGTTTCCTTGGCTTTTCGTCGTGACCGGTAGCTGAGTGATTTAATAAAACCTACGTCCGCTTCTCCAGTAAGAATGCTAAATATGAGACTACTGACGAGAAATCGTGTAAGTGATTTCGTCTATCACTTCATGATAATCGCTTACCATCATTTGAGCAATATTCCAAGTATGGAACGCTTAGAAATATTTTTTTCACAATCTAAATCATTTAGACCAGTTGTCGCAGTCTCCTATGATGATTGAGATCCAAGCGCTTGATTTTCAAAATGAGCTACGAAATTTGAAACACTGGACTAACAATATTTGTTCTAGGAGATGAACTTAATCATTAAAATTGAAATTTAACTTCAGCAAGAATAGTTTTGCTTAAAAACAAGTTCACCACCCTCACAATTCTAATTTTACGAGTTTAAGACTAGGAAAATTTCTATCGATGCGAAGTGGTTCTTCAGTTCTGCATTATTTATCACGAGCACCCGCAAAAGATTTACAACGAAAAGAAAAAGGATGCGCAGGATAATAATAACTATAATCAATGCTTGGTATCACGAGTGAGTGAAAAATTGAATTGATTTCACACTATACCTGTGTGACTGGCTCGACACCTAAAAACGTTTACCCCAACATCCCATTCATGACCTTAATTGTCAGACGCATAATTACGTAGTTGTTGCTGGCGAGAGTGGTACAAGTTGGAGAATTAGAAGCCGTGGTCTTCTAGGGTTTTCAAAAACCTGTTTCTTTGAGGGTATGACAATTCACTTCATATCTCTACGAAATTAGATATTTATTATAATCAACGTCTCATTCTTCAAAAATTAATAAACTGAAATAACTAGAGCAAAGAAACTATAACTCATAAGATACGTTTGGGAATCAAAATTGACAGATCATGTTAATATCTAGGGAATGGAATCACTCTCTAGAGTGTAATTCGACAACCATTTTTTCAGCTTTATTCCAATAGATTTACACCGGAAATACTCTAAAATGCCGCTTCTCAGGCATTTATTTCTTCTGCGCAGCCTTCACCTCACGTTACGCCAAATTAAGTACTCCGTTCAAAGTTTAAAATAATACTAAAAAGAAGACGAAGAATTAGGGTTGTGAGAACAGTGACGATGAGTGTAATTCGGGTCCAAAAATTTACTTTTAATCGGCGTTCGGTAAAGTGCATGTGATAGATGGTCCTCAATGAAGGGCAAATTGCCACCATCCGGCAGCCGATAATGAGCCTCATACATTGTGCTGCACGAGCCGCCGTGGCTGCGCGCGTCGAGTTCCCTTAAATCAGTCGCGCTTATCTCCATTAAACACAACAAGTTCCTGTAAGGCAGATGTGGGCGGGAGCGTGGAAGGGTCAGTAAATTTTGCAGGCGGTGCATCTGTCCCTCAACGGATCTGTTCCCTGAGTTGACGTGTAAGAAACCAACGTGTAGTGTAATTTGGTAACTAATAATGATACGCTTCGGCGTTTAAACTTTCGAAACACCCCATTAAATATGTAATTCACCCACTAACTTTGTTAAGGTAGGCCTTAGTGAGTCAATTGAAATAAAGTTTTCAATATTATTGTCAGCTTGGAACATTCTTACGAATACGTTTAGATAAAAAGTGTTACTTGCATTTCATCATTAATTTACGACAGCTTTGTCCACGGCAATTTTGCCCTTGCTGCCTCTATCGCACATTACTGAGCCATTTTTTAGGGCTTCAAAGTTCTAATCAATGCAAACCATTTTTCATCTATAGCTTAACATGGAGGATCCTCTTTCCAGAAGATGATTTTTTTTTTTAATTAAAATTTGAATTTCTGGACAAGTTCACCACCAGTCCGTGAAGGAGTTACGCACTGTAATTTTAGAATTTGTTTTTAACGATAGAAACCTAAATTTTTATCAAGATGTACTATATTTACATTCGTCAAGAAATGATTCGGTCAGTCTAAAAAAATTCTAATGGTGAGCCGTATCCGAAATTGTGGATATATATTATTTTGTGATTGCGTTATGGGAAAAGATGGCAAAACCCTTATCATTTAAAATGGTCACGGTGTCCCAATGTTCAGTGAGATCTTCGCGCAACAGTAATGTGGGGTAATGTGTTGGATGATACTTATTGGTAGCCATATGAGTAGTTGAGTAAATATGACACAATAATATAACTTAATGAGAATCGATGTCCGGTAAATAGTTACTGCTCGCCGTTTCCCCGAACGCAAAATTGCTAGTTGATGTTGGGGGCAAATGTTGAGCTGGTGTATTTCGGCCCGTCCTTGAGTCTGTGTTGGACAGGGCTGCACACGCTGCACACCCTCAGGCAGGGCTGCACGATGGAGCCCGACATCTCACATGCGTGGGACATCGACCGTCTTGTCTATTATTCGCCGGCTCACGGCACTTCATAGTTAACTAGCTTAGGAGTGTTGGATAATTTTATTTACCTGCAGATCGATGCTTATCAGCACTCAAAAATATTTGAAACAAGGCGGCTATCACCACATGTATAAAAGTGAAGGCATGCAGCAGCTTATCTGTGTCACAGCTATTCAGGAAGTGTTAAGTATCTCGCTGCTGTCGTCACGAGTAGCGCGAATTCAAAGAGAATTAAATGTAGAAACATTTGACACTGAGCGCTGTTCTTAATTCCGGTAGCATATAGAATTGGCTTCGAGTTGAGTACAGAAAGACAGTAAGCTAAAGTAGTTTACTGTCGAATTCAATAGAAAATGAAATCAACACACAATACATTTTCTCCGTGGTTTGTGGAACATAAAGTTGCTAAATAATTTGAATGTGACTGGAGTGTTAGCCGATAACGGGTTCCCAAAATATGCCAAAACCATTTTTTAAAAGTTTCATAGACATGCATTTTCGGTATAAGTCCTTGCCAGCATATATAAAGCAATGAGAGATTTTACCCATCTCATTATATTTTCTAACATTCAAGATATAACATTCAACCATTGATTCACCTTAAAATTCAAAGTTACCTCGAAAGAAAAGCTCAGATGGCGCAAGAAACAAGTAACTGGCTGAGAGCTGCCTGCAGCGTCAGGAACGTGCGAGGTTGCGCTACAACTGCACTGGAACTCACCGCAACGTTGCGGGAAGGAAGGTAGAAGGGAAGGCGTTCTGCATGACACACAGTATGCATGTATGAACCTTAAAACTCATCTCTGATCATACTAACATATTTTCAACATTGAAAAAAAAGTGATATTCATACTTGTTGATTAAATGCCCAGTCCCTCGCTGAAAATCGATGTTTATTTTCTCGGTTGTGTGATTTCATAAAAAATTTGGGCCAAAAGGGACTAGAATGAACAAAAAATATGACAACCTAACCGAAAGGCAAACTATTTTACTAGCAGCCTATCAAATACTAGGTTCTCTTTCTTATAAAGCGAATTTATCTTTGAAAAGAAAGCTCAAAAGGTCAAGAAATCCCTTCCCGATTTGTCCTATCACGTTCGTCTGGAGTTTGGAGTATCTTTCCTTCATGTCACCTCACAATTGAATGAAGCTTCAAGGAAACAGGATGACCACAGCTGCCAAGCAGGCCGTCCAGAGTAACAGGAGGACCATGACACCAACGCGTGCATGGTATGTGGAGCGCCACCATATTGATGAGTTGCAATCAATACTCGTCACGCGGCTCCTCAACAATAATAAAGACAGATTGCAGCGGCCTGACAGTGAACCACCTGATTGTCGTGGTCCCGAGGCTCTGAACAGGTGCCATAACCAGCGCAAGAATCATGCGCGTCGTGCTCTGTACGTGCGCACAATATGCGCTCTGCACAGGTGCCGTTACGCGTGCAAGAATCATGCCTATCATTCGTGTGCGTCAGTGCGCCCAGCACAGACTCAGCCCTCTTTCGTGGTGCTTGCTCTAATATTACATCCCTAATTTTAATAAAACTCAATTTGTGCATTCTAGTATGAAACAATCAGAGGCATTGGCTCATGCGTATTACAGTTTTCACGCTAAGTCAATTCCTGCTAGCAATATCAAACAAAAATGTTTTGCTTGAATTCAAGATAGAATGTAGTCTCGTACTTACAACTGATATAAGATGATCTGTTGTAACTCGCACTACATGAAATAATCCAAGAGTGTGATTTACGAGCTTCTTACACGGGACAGGTGTGCGCTGCTAGCCTGAGTGAAATTCTATTTAGAACAGTGAGCCATAGGACACAAAGAATGACGAGAAAACCTAAGCACTACTCTACTTGCTTGGAGCGTGTCTTGAGAGAGTGAAATGAAGTTTAGAGTGCGATCTTGTACGCCTTTACACGACACGAATGTTCGGTATCTGTTTAATGAGTATTGATTAACTAAAAAATTCAAGTGAATGTTTGGCAAAGAGTAATTTTAAAATATGAGGTACATATCTGGAAAAGGAAAGTATACTGTCAGCAAGCAGTCCTAGTGCCTAAGTATCTTCAGCAGCTACTAACTTAGCAATGTTATCAGCTAGTGAATTGTACTTATACATGGGTCATTTACCATAGTACGAAAAACTGCAACAACTAATCATAATGTAAAATGAAATTACTAACAATTCATTTTAAGAGAGAAAAACATAAATATAAATCAAGTAAAGCCAAAAAACGTAGAGCCTTTTACACATCGCTAATACTTGAATTTTTCCCCAGTGTATGAAAACAAAACTACCTCAATGAACTTTTTCAAGTTCACTTATTGAAGTTTCGAGAAATTTTGGCAACTAATCACTTTGAAACTGTTACCTCATGTTACGTTTTCATTTGCCCACGTACATCCGGGGAGGCAGCGCGAGCCCCTCGTCCCACACGAGGTATAGGACGTGACACTCAGAATGTTCGTGCAGGTCCGGTAGCTCGCTGCGTCTCTGTTACATAGTTGTGCCGCGTGTGCCCTGACTAGCAGTCAGTTATATTTAACACTTAGACCATAACGCGCGCCACGTACCGGTGGCCACGGAGGGAATTTCCATAGTGCCGCTAACCAACCAGTAGTCACTCACTGAATTTTTAAAAATACCTAATTAAAGCTATGTAAACGTTTGCTATTTTCAAAATTGCTCACTACATTTGACTTTAAATTTGAGTTGAATATTAAACTTCAGTTTAACCAATTGCGGTCAAAGTGTTAAGAAATATTTGCACTACAACTACGAAATGAAAAGCAATAAGTACCCGCGAGGAAGAGTGTAAATTTGTCATATTTAAATAAGAATCAAGCACTACTGCATCAACAGGGCTACTCGAAAAAACGCACAGCCACATCTGCAGAAAAACGCAAGAAACGAAATCTTTTGTCAACAAAGGCGCGACCCTAAGGCGTTAAGTTTTTAATAAATCAAAGTGCATTGATTACTCGCAGCAGATCGTAAGCTAACGGTATTGAAGAATTCAAGAAGAATGCTCGCGTGTAGAATGAGTTTTCGTGATTTACGACACATTTATTCGGTTCGCAAATTTTCAAACATATCTGTCCAAAGATAACGCGCATGCAACCATGATAAACGATACGCTGAGCTGCTGGTGTGCATTTGGAATTAACAGCGGTCGCGCGGCCGCACCATTAGAACAAACGAAGATTCATTAGTTTTAGCAGAGTCGCATTTGAGTGTAGGAAAGGAGTTGGAGCTAGCTCTATAAAGGGGCGGCATTCTTGCCATAGTAGAGGGTGACCCGAGGTATGCTCGAGACGTGTTCAGGACGGGCTGCATCGTGTCCAGCTGGGTAAGGGCGCCACAAACAAAGCCACTATCGCCAAATACCGACAAACTGACAAATGCCGCGCTCTCTCCGCACCATATAGACACGACCACCCTAGCGCCATCTTCCAAAATTACGGTCGCGTGGCCATAGACAATTCAGCAGATGTTACAGTAGGATGTAGTATAACTAGCATCGTCTACGCTTTACCTGCTTCATCTCTGAGAATGTTACTGAACAGCAGCAGCGTTGGCCATTGGTGAATCCCTGCCATTACATTATACATACTCACTCTCACGGCCCTGAGGTACGACACGATTCAAAATTACGAAGCACAATACAGCCAAACTTGAATGAAAAACACTTTGATCTCTCGATCAAAAGACCTACCATATAGAAAAAATTTTTCTTTTCTATTTTCATCCACCTCTTGGCAATAACATTCACCAGACAATAACAACCACAACGGCCAGGCAACAGCAAATTGGAAACAATAACTGCTAAGCAACAACAACCAACACAGAACCACAACCGATAGAAAACAACCAAATCCGGCGTGGAACAATAACGACAACAACCAACATAGAACAACAACCGCTAGGAAACAACAAAACCCGGCAAGGAACAATAACGACAACAACCAACAAGGAACTACAACCAATCTGCCAAACAGCTCGGTAGCGGCCTGAGCGCACGCTGCAACACGCTTGTTAGGACACTCGCAATAAAACCTTAATAAAATCCCACCAATTATAATGGCACGCAAGCTATGCGGTGCAGGGTTTAAGAACGTCCCCGAACGCGCTCGCAGTTGCAGGTATCGAGCAGTTAAACTCAGGTTTGAGATGAAGGTTCAAATGAAGTTGGGCTCTCAGTGAGCAGATACGAGTGCATTCACATGTTGATTCTCGTCCTTCAAATGAAACGAACAGCCCAGTCTGAAGAAAAAATACTTTAGCCATGAATATGGAATGCTTTGAAGCAATAAAGTCGTTTAATTGAAAAATAGTACTGATTGGAGGCGGATGTTTGAACAGAACATGTCAGTCGTTTTGACGATCGTCGACTAAACAAGACCAAAGCGAGCGACTAAACAAGACCAAAGTAAGAGGATAAGCATAATACTGATGAAAGCAATGAAGACAAAGAGGCCTATCAGAAGGCGCAACAAGTTTGAGTTATAAAAAATTCAAGGTTCTACAGCACTCTATATAATTGGGCGACAGCTAGGAGGTAAGCCTAAAACTTGAGATAAGATAAGGCAAGAAAGGCTCCCATTTGATATGAGAAAGTCTCACACGTACTCGTTGAAACAAATATTACGCACTCGACATCTAAGGAAATACTTTCATACTCGTTCAAAATACTTTTCACGTATCATATTAATTTCGGGTTTTATTTTTTAATGCAAATATAAAGTTAGCTGCTACCACGCGAATTATGTGATTTTCGTACCAGCTGAATCGTACGCATTATCATCGAGGACCATGAGCTTTCATCAAGTGAAGTACATTGTTAATCAATCATTGTAAATGTCTTAATAATTCAACGAAAAGCAAAGTGCTCATGAGATCTTGCGTTTAGGAACTCTTATACTGTGCGACCTGCATTTAATGTTAACGATTTTGGAATCGTTAACTTGCAGCTCCATTAGTCGCTTCTGCAGCACGTGAGCGATGAGTGCTAAGGCTCTTCGTGACATGGCTGAATAGTTGAGCAGCACATATACTCCTGCTAGAGCCCATGTCTCTTATAATAGAAATAATTATGGCATGAACAGCAGATGATGAAACAGATTTCCAATGAACGTGTGCGTAATGTGCAAATCGCCCATAGAATAAGATTTCTAAGATGAGGTCTTCCTCCAACCAATCAGAAAGCGGCCCCGTATAGTGTCATGCACGTTATCTGGTACGCGGCCGGGGAACTGTGTGCAAATATGGGCCATTTTCAAAAGTTGCCCGGCCACTTCATCGGCTACTCTCTTATATTTTCTTTAAGCACGCACAATGTTTCGTCGTCAAACCAAAATTGAAGCCATGGCTCCAAGTCTTTAGTACATTCATTGAGGGTTTCGCGTAACTCTTTTTCGCTGACTATGTGCATTCATATTAAGCTTTTTAACTACGACAATAATATTCATTCCCACATGTAAATATAATTTTGTTATATACATTCACTTCGGAATTCTCTTTGCTTCCTTAATTGATAAAACACAACAATATTTTGGCACTATGTCGTTCCAAAGAATTTTCCTATTTTGTGGAATCTACCTGCAATCAGATGGTCCCGTTTTTCAGTAATTATGTCAGTTTCCAAGTGGAGCTGCGACACCTGACAAATGTCCAGGAGCAATCTATCACCCTTCTAGTACCTGATATTTTCATTAATCCGTTCTTCACACTTAGATCGATAATAGCACTCGGAAACAATAAACCCCTTTCCTAATTGCTGTCACGCTCTGACCTCAGACTAAATGAGCGTTTGAACAGAACTGCATCCATGGCCCTATAGGGGTCGGTAAACTACGAGTTCCCTCCGTATTATTCACGGCGATGCATGTCGGATCTATCATTCACCTTATCAATCATTCACCTCTTGCACTTTGCAATTTCAATTATGCACTATGGAACTGAAGAATGGATTAAGCCTATCCAGGATTCTCCAATTAGTTCGCTATATTTCGTACATACACAACAAAATTTAATTAGAATTTTAAACCTCGTCCTTTAACTGAGCAACTCAATACAGCTTCAGACCAAGAAATGCATTTACATACGAAATGTATACAGCTTCAGACCAAGAAATGACCAAGTATTTGACGATCGCAATGGTAAAATTTGGGGTCAACTGATACAGGACCTTCATATTGCTGTACGTATTACCTACAGCTACGACTCTTGGGTCAATGTTATTATAGATAGAAATATTGCATTCTGTGAAAGATTTGAAAGACATACATGCACCGTAGGGAAGAAGTAAAATTCCAAAATAATAGCTGAATTAATAGTTGAATAATAGATTAGCAGCTGAAATGCACTACACTTCAAGCATTGTAGTCTACTGCGCCTACATAAAATTAGGATAAGTTAGCAGTGTTTTTAATTGCTCCCTCCTCCAGTTAACATACCATCGTGAAGTTATTAAGTTTATGACATCTAAGTCTTTTTATGAATATTTCTTGGATGATTTACGACGGGGAAGAAAACTGATTTTTCAGCGTTATAAAGAATTGGATTTCCATTTGAGAAACTGTTTGACATTTCCTTGGTGAAGTTGGAAATGAATAAGAAGTTTTTATCAATTTCCGTGCGCCCTGCCCATTTCATTCTCTCTAGCTTCCCATTTCATTCTCTAGCAAATGAAACCGACCAATGGCAGTTTGTTTAAAAGTTCTTTTTTGAAAGGATTTTTTATGATTACTCTGTATTATCTACAGTTCATTCAAATATCGTAGAAAACTACGTACATATTAACCATCTTGTCGTAGGAAACGAACTGAAACATAATTATCTCGCAGGCTGCACATAACGCAGGACGTCAAATGTTCTGTCACCATATAAGTCGTGACTACACCGGCGACATGGATAACTTCCACGATCACATGAGACCATATGTTGAGGTCTGCGTATTCTGCTTCAATGGCAGCTTATAAAGAGACATATTTCAGGCCTTCATTGTTCAAGAAAGGAACTAAATGAGCCACCCTTTCTGATGCTTCTGCTTCAGAAATAACCAACTTTATCGGCGAATAAAAAATTCTTGATCGTGCGTGATGGCGAGAAAAATATCAACCAGCTTGATCGTGGAATAAAATGGTTTGAAATAATTGATCGCAAAAAATCGGAAAATACCAACCACAGATGAAAAAGCTATGAATGTAATTGCTACGAGTTAAATTGAACTACTCATGCAGGAAGTGCATTCTGAACTTACAGCATAAAGAGACGCGTTGAGGGAGCAAAAACTCTGGCACTGAAGTGAAACCTTGTAACTGAACTAAACCGTGCGATACACTTTTAGATTTTAGTTCATAATTTTTTTTCCAAGAAGAGAGCATCCAACTAAGTTTACTCCCAATTCGCCTAGTAAAAATGAGAAAGCTCAATTGTGTGGTTCATCAGAACCGAATTTTGAATTTAAGCCAATGGATGTTATAACTTTTCAACAAGATACAATGTTATTCTGTACAATTAGTTTTAAGCTAAAATTACACCTCGCGACAAAGAATTTTACTGCTACTGATATTCCCTTAGGTATATTAGAATGACAAATGACAACGATGGATTAAAAAACGAAGCGGGTATACAGCCATAACATCCTTGACGTTCCTTCGGAAGTGTTGGTCGAAATTTTAAATTTGTGTGGCGATCGCTCTGAAGAAGATTAGAAATATCAGAAAAATTAGCAATGAAGGGGCAAAAGAGAATAGATAAAACATCAAAAGCGTTAACTCGTGTATTCCAATGCTTTTATACTTATACTCGTATAAATTTTTTTTGCGAATTATAACAATTACATTTTTGCATCAACTATTCAGTAAAATACTAAACTTCCAGCCGTATTCCGTTTTGCCAAATGCGAAACTATCACAGTGCAAAACAAAAGGACTTATTTTAAGACGAACTGCTCTAAACCAATTGACCGTACTTGACCGTGCACGAAAGACCAAAATCTCTTTGGCTCGCAACCAAAAAAAAAATCTAAAGGGCGTAAAGAAAATTATTAGTAATAACTTCGGTGTTCGCTTAAATTTTTTCTCGTGAAATTCGGTTATAACACGTAATCCAAGGTTAACAAACAAGAAAAAATGCTGAATAGAAGGAACCGAATGAGCGAGACTGTGAGTAATAGGGATTCAAAAAGCTATAGATGGAGTAGTTGTTTGAGGCGGGCCGTGCAGAATAGGCACTACGCCCAGAAACGGCATCTCAGCGCTATGAGCATGCAACTCTAGCTGACAGGTACGCAACTTAGCCGGATAGAGCTATATCATAGATAAAGCATCACAGTGAAAAATTTACAAGCGGTGGAAGATCTCGAATCAAAGAACGGTGGAAGATCTCGAATCAAAGATTAAGTGATTTCAAAATTTTTTACAAAGCATCTAAGAAGAATCGTCATATAGCTTTCATTTAAAATCAAATAAGCTGTTTTTTTCCATTTGAAACCAAATTTCATTCTAAACGAGCAAATGGAGCAGACTCACTTCACGGGTACTCGATACATCGTCATCCTCATAACCCTCACTACAGATTCAGAACAAATTCTCCTTAAGTTTTGAGAACTTTTCGACGAGAGTTTTCAATGGTCATCGTTTGTGTGTCAGTGTCAGTCGTTTGCCAAATGTGTCAGTCGTTTGCTTTCAGGACAATTGCTGTCGAGGGCATGGCTCATTTATGATGAGAAGCCTCTATCACGAGCCATCAATGTATACACCTGTATAGGTGAGCGCCTAGAAATTGAGATCCCACTCCATACGTATCCCTGCTGAGTTCTAGCGTTCGTTTAATAGCTCATTTCCCTCGATATTGATGTAGAGCGTTGAATACACACACGCAAGTGCAACGAATAATTTGAAAAATAAAGAAAAAGTCTAAGTCAATCATCTAAGCTAATTGAAGGATTTATCAATGATTTTATTGATTATAGCGAGTCAGGTGGCCCATCCTCGGGTTGTCCCCAACAACATTTACCACAAATTATCCTTAAGGGCCACAACCCCGGCACAAAAGTGTGCACAAGATTTGTTCCAACAAATAAGTTAGTTGAAATTCGCGTGGTCTGCATGTATATTTGCATGTATATTTGGCACCGTTGCTGCCAACACAAGTGGCTTTTTTGCATATTCTAGCTAAAATTTTGCCATTCAAATGAGGAAGGGTAGGTATAAAAAGCAAACATAAGTGCTTACGTGATACCTCGTACTTATAATATGAGACTGATACGTTGTCACAAAAAGAATATTCAGCTTCAAGTAACATTCAAGCTCACATGAATTTTCAATTATAATCTAAAATATTTCAGCCAATAACCAAATATTTTTAAAACTGAAAGTTAATCTCAGAATTCTTAAAATAGCACGGAATAACGCGGTTCACTGGAGCGCTACATTTGAGTGTATTATTTAAAATGTTCAAGATACCCCCATTATGACTTGTTCTTTTTTTGTGACAATGACCAAAATGAACATAACGCATGTGCAAAGTTTTTTCATAATAACTTTCCCAGGCTGTATACGACTGCCATACATGTAGCAGCTCAAATGTACTCGTACAAGAAAGTATATTAGCATAGTGTCCTCTAAAAACTAACTAATAATTCCTTATAAGCAGATAACGTACGTGTCCGGCTCGCGTACGTTATAATTGTAGCGATGCGCCATAATTGTGACAGCGCGATTATGTTCTTTGCAGCTGCACCTAATCAGAAATTGCTATGCTTATATGCACGGTCTAATTGTGCCTACGAGTTCTGGAGGTGTGACGGAGTGCATGAGTTTCTGCAATGCGTGGCGTTATGCGAGCACCTCGGAGAACACGCGTGCAACTAATGTTAGAGTAATTTATGCGTCTTAATGCTCCGGATTTTGGACGGGAATTATGCAGTGGTTGCGCACATTTTGTTAGGAAACGACATTTGCTTTCTTGTTTTATTGCAATTAGGTGTTGTGCCATTCATCAAAATTATACAGTTAATTGAAAGTCAGCACTTATATGTGGAGAAAACGTCGATTGGAATTGAGAGCACAAATCATAATTGGTTGGAGATTTTCAAACGTACTGAAATATCTTGCCGATTTTAGCTACATGAAGGAAAACATAATTAGAACGGGATAAACGGGATACTTCAAAACCTATTTCTTCATTTTATCTGCATGCCCTATAGCTTTTATACATTATTATACTTTACAGCACTTTCATAGATCATGAAAAGAAAACTATTGACTAGATTTTATGGTTGAGAGGAAAAGAAAATATTGAGGATTTTTCAGTAAATATAATACCTTTACCAAATACAGTCTTTGACATAATTGATGCTAAGCAATATTCTGTAAACTTATACATTCATTAATAGTCAATTACTGAGACAAATGCTACGTGACTCAATACATCTTAGTCAGGGCCTCAAATGAAATCATGACGAACGTGTTTTCTTAAAGTAACCATAAAGGACCCATATACCCAGATATTCTCAAGAATGTACATCATGCAAACCATGACTAGCAGTTAAGATATGACACATGAAAGTACGATCAAGAAATTCAAAAACCAGCAATGGATTCTAAAACAATTATGCATGATGTGAACTTCACAAAGCAGATAGGGGAAAATGATGACAAAAGAGCAGCTCTACCTGTTCCGTCTCCGTAATCAAACTGCTTTTGTCCTCAGTGAGATTCTCTGAGGAGCTCTTCTCGGCATCCTCTTCGTCACCCTCGTACTTGAAGACCTTAATCTCATCTTCTTGGGATTCAACGTCATCGCCACTACTGCCCGACACAGTCGGCATAGCAAACAACCACAGAAGCCACTCAAAATTAAAAACAAAACTCGCTCGAGCGTCGAAAAGTTTGCACGATTAGCAGAAATGTGGGCAGCAAAGGAGTGGCACCTTCAGCCCCAGCGCTAGTCACCGCCGCTCCACTCAAATGCTCGCTACTACAATGATTTGTTTCACAGCCAACTACTACCAACTTCCTTACTCTTCATTTTATTCCACTATTTATCTTCTTCACTTGAGGTACAGCCAAACCAGAAAATAATTGGCGTAAGTACTTAGAATTTCATAACAATAGTAAATTGAAACAATCATCAATGCGGTTGATATTAAAGCTCACACAAAGCTCGAAGAGTTGATATGGTATTATAAGTGTGCCGTAGATGCAGAGGCACTCCACTCATACACTTCACTACACGCATTTCATGACACAACTGAACGGTAGATGCCAAAGTCCCCACTCCCCACACCCTCTTCTCTCGCTCCGCCCTTCTCTCAAACTCCTCCTGCTGTTATACTCCTACTTTCCTTGCTGGGCTTGAACCAATCAGCAAAATCGCAGAGAGAAGAGGCCTCGCCCATCTCTAAGCCCCAGCGTTGGTGCTGAAACAACACAGATGCTGGAGGAAGTCTGGCCCGCCCATAATAATCCAGAATTAGAGTTGTTCAATTGGATCTACTGCCAGTATTCAGGGTTCCGGACGGTGGCTCTTTAAAGCGGTAAATTTAGCCACTTTTGCATGACAGAAAATTATTGCAGTTGACCGCAAGACGAAGAAGCTGTAAAGCTTTGGCGTGACACGCCCCTTCCAGTGCCCACATGCTGGTGGGTGTAGTGATGTCTTGGCGCTCTCTTGCTGATGAACGTTGGACGAGAGGTGGCTTTCTTGCATAATTAAGCAGTTGGGCATCTGCAGGACCAATGCCTTAGAATTGCTCGTTGTTACCTAATGAAAATTTTTTTTATGATGGAAGAAATCAGAATTTTATTTCAAAGTACATGGATATGACAATAACTTACAACAAATTAATATATCAAATTCACTCTTCAGGGGGCTTCTCGGTGATAAACCAAATCTTCATTGAGATTTGTAGTTCTAGAAACGTACAACAGAAACCGAGCTAATTGTAGTTTGGGCAGGGGTGAGACAAATGTGTTGCAAAATTGCGATATTTGTTGGGAAATTATTAATCAACGCGTGTGTACATGCAGCCCGTATTTTTATGGCACATCCATAGTATTACTACGGTCAAATTACCCAGCTAAGATTGAGACTCTTTGATTCAATAGAGAACTTACATCCACTGCGGTACATCTCGAAGCCTCGACGCAAGTTGCTGTAAATTATCAGCAATTATCAGGATTCTAGTTCAAGTAAATAATAGTATGAGCTAATTATTACTTTGCCACTTCTTTTCATGCATGCCAACAATATTCAAAGAATATGCACCTCAATTTCACTGTGACTGCGCTACCCATATTGTAGATCATGGAAACCTGGGGTTGATATTAAAGCTCGATCACGTTGCTAGCACCTCGGGTGCGAGACGATATTCCAGGTGGTGCGAGAAAAGTCCAGGTAAATAGTGCGATATTGGTCATATGTTGGCATTTTTATTTCAGGGAGTGCGAGGTTTGAATGAAATTTCTGAGGGCAAAAAAAAAAAGGTTGAGAATTTCTGCGCTAGATGAAGTGCTTGATCGTAGTCACTAGTGCAAATTACCAAAGGGAAGCTAAGTTGTTCAAATGATAAAAATATAATTCAAAAGAGTGTTGTGAAGTATAGATGTTCTACTGAAACAGAATTTAGTAGTTCATTTAAAATAGATTTCAAACTCTTATATAACAAAAAGAACGTACACGTGTAATTTAATTTGACGCAATGAGAAGTTTGCGAGCCGGTATGTAAAATGGAACTGATAAACCAAAATCAAGGCAAAAAAATCAAATACTTATTAAGATATACGAGAAGTGCAGACCTTTAAAAGAACTAAAATAATTCAAGCGGAAACAACAGAGGAGTGAGTATTTACATATCTGAGCGAATGATCGACTTTTCACAATTTTTTGACGCAAGAGTATAAGTAACGACTGGAAATTAAGGGCATTTTTTTCTTTAATCTTTCTGAATAAACAACGCAAAAATTACATTGCTAGTTCAGACAAATTTATTTCTTTTAAAACTGATCATTGCTAATATAGATATATCGATGTGTACCCGCATCCATGGCTATATGAATGTGATAAGAATTAGCAGAGGTGCGTGGACGTGTTTCGACCTCAAATGTATATTTGGATGAAAATCACCATGCATTAAAGCGAATATGCGAGCGATCGACGGTCGATCGTTCAGTGATGTACAGCTAAGGGTGAGTATGTAAAACATATGAATATTTTCACTAATATCAAACATTTTTTATCTTTGCTTACTCAATTAATTGGCTGGCCATGAGAAACTGTAACAAAGGAGTTAACTCCACAAATTAAAATTCCTGTTAATTTAAATGACATTACTTCTTAAAGCCATTAAACTATACAATTTTAAAATGAAGTTTTCAATACAAATGTTCTTTTCCACATCTTCTCATCACACTTTACAAAATATATGCATAGCTTATTATAAGTTAATTATGCACGGGATGAAAATGTGAAAAATGAAGGAATTTACGAACTAGTGTCGCTTATCTCAGCTAATTCTTGAGTTTCATTTTGTTGGAATATGATTGTACATAATTACTAATCTACAGGCGTTTCTGATTCAGCCTTTTATAATTTTTAGTTTCTCCATAAAATCATGAGCGTTCATCATTCTTTTCAAGAACCAATTTTTATGCATTTGGTTCTAACCGACGTTATTCGCAATTTTCATTCGTCATTTATAATTATTTATGTTCATAAATATGTCAATCACGAACTTAAAAAGTTTCACTGAAGGTTTCAATGGATGTTTTATTACGATATAAATTATTCCTCGTACTAATGTAGAAAATTACTGAAATAAAATAATTAAGTCTCCATAAATGTATACACAGAAAATTTCAACATAAAAGTAAAGTAATTTCTGCTAAACATTATTGTGTCAATATGAAAATTTTTCTTGTACAAATGAACGAAGTAAATTCAAGAGTTTTTTGGAAAACTAATTTGTTTGACTTTTTTATTCCAATTTTATTATGCTAATACAGGAACATTACTTATGAATAAAGAAAACTACTTCTACTTAATTAACTATAAATGTTTTTAAACACCGATGCTGGTGCTCCTATAGATATATTAAATTCCTCTATGTTTACCCGGGCAGCTGTTCACTTTGAGTATATAGTGCTCTGCGCCCTGTTTACTCTTCGATGTACGCCCACGCATTGAAATTGTCTGACAAACTGTAGCCAGCTGACTTAATAGTTATTGCCTTACTTTCGCATATTTGATATTTTTTAATATTTTTTACATCGATTCCAATCATGCATGACTACGTCGACTTGTTCCTTTGCGGACGAAAGTCCTTATATATTGATAGCAACCTAATTTTCTAAGTGTGAGGCTTGAACTATAGTGTGCATACTCGTATATACATATACTTCAGTACACTTGGAGGTGTGGTTGGTATCAATGGATTACTGTGTCCCTGCACCACTTCGCGAATAGTATCTGGAATTTTATTTGGAACAATAAATTGACAGGCCATGAACAGACTCATAGCTTTAAAATGAAAAGTATTTCGGCTATTTTGTGTTCCGGGTTTGCATCAACTTGGGTCTAAGCCTTAGAGTTTTTACCTCGACCTTAAAATAATTTTGCATTAAATGAATTACTTATAAGTCACAGGAATACAGTTTAAATTACAGAGATCTGCGCTAAATGAAACCTAAAAAATATTTTGCATTTAAAAGTTTACCATTTAAAATGTATCACAAATGTGAGACAACATTGGTGAGTTATATATATTTGAGGTTCACTTTTCAAATTATGACCAAACCAGCTCTCAGCTTTTATATATTTAGATACAACCATTGCCTTAACTTAACAAATTCGGATGTTGATCTTCAAATTAATTGAAATGTATTTATTCTTAGAGAGTTTGGTTTAATTTAAATTGATTAGATTTCAAGAAATTAAATCTTTACTTGTCAAGCCTAAATAACAAAATCTGACTCTAGTTTGTTTTCCCTTATCACTATCAAATTAAAATGGAACCTTTAGTAAAGCAAATCATTCTTTTGATTTTACCCCTCATACAGATTCGTGAGAGTATTGCACTCGTGCGAGTTGGCGCTCCTAGCTGAAGAGGTGAGGCTTCGTTTTAGTGCAATAGAATATATTTCATTTCTTGCTACAGACCATCTTCTTTTGATTCACTGCTTTTTTTCAACATCTCAAATTTTTTCGTCACCCTCAATCTTGTTTCATGAACTTCTTTCTCAACTTAATATTTCTATGCACCGGGGAGTATAGAGTAAGAGCACATCTTTTCTATGGATTCCCCGCTTTTTAAACTCCATTATAAAAAGTTCCTTCCTCTCTTTGAAACACCTTCGTTAGGGTTAGAGAGGCTTGAACTAACTTTTCTAATTTCTTAATTTGATTTGAAGGAAGTATCTCTTTGATCACTTAATATTTTATTATTCAATTTTCATCAAGACTATAAATGCATCACCACCAGCAGAGCAACGCAAACCAGCAAAATGATCACATGTCAAGACTGGCCTGTACATTGTCCTCTGATTGCTGTATAAGCAAGTAAGTTCAAATTTGTAAGTTCAACATGTTATGTTGCAACATAGCATTAACTTTACATATTGCAGGACAGTGGCAGCAAATATATTATAGGTTTATGTGGTTTAATATATAGCTTAAATATAGTTTTAAAGCTGTTTCAAAGCGTTAGAACTATCAGAATCTTTCCTATATTTTCAAAAAATTAGTGTCAGTGTAGCTTGTACTAAATGTGGAAAAAACGGATGCCATTTCCACTACTGTATATAACATTCTGTCGTATTGTTTTAATTACATGCAACCATACAAGCAATTGTTGTTGAACGGTTTGCTAATTCCTAGGTTTCATAATTGTTTTTCAAAAGTATTTTAACATTCTCTTCTGAAATTTGACTAACTTGGTTGATTTAACTTTGGGCACCTTATGATTATGATAGCTTATGATATATAATTATCCTTTTTTCCCCATGTTAACGGGTGAAAGGAAAACTTCTCTTGCTGTATAAATGAATCAATATTAGCATGGTTTCATCATTAATTCATTTCTTCATTTTGGTACAGACTGAGCAGCAAAGAGTCGTCCGGTTACATGGCTGCTACTCTATTATAGAGGATGCTCCTTCCAGGCAAACAACATTGAAGAAAAGAGTTTTCTAGAACTTTACCAAGATGTTAATGCTTTAAAGGTATACTATTCATTTGAGCCGTTTTCTGACATGTTTATTGCTTCAGATTGGTCGGTAAAGGTTTGTCACAAAATTTAAAATTAAATAAGTTCACTGTTTACAGGATTTCATTGTAACAATTGTAATTTTGCTTATTTTAGCGCACTGACGCGGAGTGTATGTTGGGAGCGTAGCGATGTTCGTGGGCTATGTAAAATTTTTTAGTTTGGATCACTACATGTACTTATAATGTTTGTTCGTGTTAGCGTCCAAAAAAGATTTAACATTCCATGGAAACTCTTAAAGAAGCCTAAGCCAAATTTGGAGGTTTCTCAACATTTGTTTGATAGTAATATGCACCATAATTACATAAGCAAGATCGAGAAACTTCTTTCAACTTCAAATTTGTTTAAAATTCAAATGGGCGTCGATTAAAGGCGAAAAATCGTATATGGAAGATTAGAAGCGTCCAATTTCTGACAAAAATTAATTTCAGGAGGCAAATTTAAAAATACATATGGGAACATTTCTGTACTTTATAAAGACTATGACAGGATTAAAATCTTAGGATAGAATATACTGTCTCTTTTACCAATACGATTTACCCACTTAATGTGTTTTTTAAAGTCTTTCTTGTCGATCATTATGCACAGTATACAGTATTTTTTATAAGTAATCAGCCTCCTAAAAGCATGTTCTCATTTATTTCTGGTAGTCCGACACATATGTGCATTAGGATATGTGTGCATTCTACAGCTAGTGTACTGGTGGGTGAGACAAGTATCCGGGAAGGAGTTTCTGCATTAGCCATTCCATTTCTAACCATTATTACACTAGTTTACGACCTATTATTAAATATTAATTATACAAAAATACGACCTATTATTAAAATTAGAATATTAGGTTATTAACAGATGATAATTCCTTTTGAATATAGTATTTTAGCTGTGCACAATTTAAATTTTTAATTATTTTACAAAAAATCAAAACAGTTATAGATGATATTCAGTAATTCACTCACTGCTAATAATTTGAGCAAATGATTGTGTTCAATGCATAAAAAATTGTTCAGCTATATTTTCATCTTAACTTCGCATTTATAAAATTATTCGCTACATTTTTAGGCATGAACAATTGGCTCACGGCCGAAACGTTCAATCTTATGAAGTATGTATTTTTTTTTTGCTGCTCATGTCCATTAATTTTATAAATACATATAAGGTTGTGAGTTACTTTTTTTTTCGTTGTGTACATGACTAAGAAGCACTTGAGGATTTGAGACGAGTCAGGGTTTTGAGGTAGGGTTAGTCTACATGGCGTCTCATTTTTTCAGAAAAGTAGCTGAAGTTTCATTTTGGTGAACTCAGTCGCTAATCTCTTTCCCTCTGTTCATTTTGATTTGAGCGTTTCTCTTTTTTTATTCGTCAAAGCTTGGGGACATCTTCATTGGTCAAAGCAAACTTCCAAACAGGGACGCTCCGATCCATCCCACAACAATAATGTCATTTTCGAAAATTTTGTTTAAACATGAACTTTGGTATTGTAAAACTGATCATGTATCATCAGTTCATTTTTATATATTTAGACTGCTATTGAGTGTCCATAAAATACAAAGTAATGTTTGATTTAATTTAATTAACATCCTAGTGTGGGTACATTATGGTCAAGCAGCCGCTAATACAGTAAATACAAGCAATTACAAATACAGCGGTAATGCTGTCTTGATTATGAGTACAGAGTTCCCTGAGAACTTCCACGTAAAGTGCTATACAAGGGCGAACGCGTCAGAGTATACCTTCGATTCAGCCTGTAACATAGTGAGTTACCACTGGGCAGCCCTTCAAGGATAAACAAGGCCTTCAGCCTGAAGTAAACAAGGTGCCTGAATTTTTGCGTGTACAAATTATTCAATTTCATTTTGAAGGAATTTCTGACTGAAAAATATCTGCCTGATCAATTGTTCCATATTCTACGTCAGGTTGAAATCACTGGTAAATTTAAGAGATGTACAACACAACCTCCAACTAGCCAAGGTTAGGTAAACCACGGAAGGTAGTTCACATGCAAAGTGTTTGTCTGAAGACACTGAGAAAGGTTAAAAATAAACAGATGATTTCTCGGAAAGAGGTTAATTTGACATTTATACTTCTGGCACAAAATTATTGGCATAATCATCAGTAGATACAGAAGAAACATTAAACGTATTGTAATTTATAAAACTCTACTGTTAATGAAAAAGCGTACCGTAACGTGTTTAAAATTTTAAAACAAAAATGTAGAAAGAGGAAATTCACATTAGAAAACTTAATTGGTCTGATAAACCCAAATTATATTGTTTGGATGTGATGCTACTCCTTATTTTCAGAAGATACTGAAGACAGCATCTATGAACCTAAAAATACCATATCTGCTGTTAACCTCAGAGGAGGTAGCATAAAAGGGTTTGCTTTACCTCGCATACTACCTACTGGTGCTATGGATGATGTTGTGTTTTATTACATTTTAGAGAAGAATTATCCCAGGTCTAAGACTGCTCGCAAAAGGGCGTTCCAACAAGACAACGTGACAAATTTAACTCTCGGATTAGTTAAACACAAAATCAATGTTCTGCAGTAACCAAATCAATCACCTGACCCCAACCCGACCGAAAATGTTCCCGGAATACTGAAGTATCAGATCAAACATAGAAGTCCGAACAATCTTGGTGAGTTGAAAAATGTTCATTGAAGAATAGACCAAAATATTGCCACAAACTTGCGAATGTCAAATTTGATCACATGGAATCCGTCGCCGAGCCAACATGAAGAGTAAAAACTTTGCAACAAATTATTATGCACATAATTGTTTGGATGTTTGAATACTTTCACTACGCTCTATTCATGTTTATGCTGTTTATGAATCCGTATACTTGAAAATCTAATTTTTTACTTAGCATCTCTATTTTGTCTATTCAGACAAAGGCCACCGTTAAGGTTAGAGATAGATTAATTCATACTCGACAAGACGATGAAAAAAAGGGGAAGGTTTATTGTAACAGTAGTTTAAGATTGAAGCAGTGAGTTACACTGTACCGACGCTCAGCGATTTTGCGTCGCAGCTTGAGTTGATATTTGCCGTACTCTGTCCACAGTGTCAGGAAACAGAAGTACGGGTGTGTTGACGTAGTACTTGGCTACGCTTTTGTTGTTAACTTGATGTGTGGAGTGAACTCTGAGTTGTGACCACGGCCGCTTTGTTGACGACTCATAGTCTCGAAGGTGAGCATTGGCTGCCGAATAGGTCAGCGAGAGCTAGCTGCGATGCACATAAGGTAGCAGAGATGCTGATCGTCGAGATGAGAGCGCAGAGAGGTAGGGAAGGCTGAGTTAAAACGTAGTGACAGTGCTGTAGAGGCGTGCTTCGCGGCTCAAGATACATTGGACAAAACGTAAAAAGAGGTTTTTAGTAGTGCTGACGCTGCAATGACTGCAAAAAAAAATTAGTTTTAAAAAAAGTATGGAGTAAAGCTGCTCTCCACAGTGCTTCTTACATAAGCTTCGTTCCTGAAGTTGCGAATTGAGCAATTTTGCCATTTTGGAGTTGCGCTATTGGCTGACTCGGGATGCCAACTTAGCTTATAATTTTCGTACGAAAGGCGAGTACATCACAGTGTGGACTACGCACGAATTAAGGCAAGGGGCGATGCTCTTGGCTTGCACGTTGTGGTAATCGTACGAACAACTCGCGATATGATATGATATGCGTACGAACAGCTCGCGATACGATATGATATGCGTACGAACAGATCGCTGTCAGGTTATAGCGGCGAGTGACCGAGTCACTACTATATAAATTCTCAGGGTTTCGTTTATGGTGTCCTTCTGATAGTTTATTAAATGATCCTCAGCGCCAATATTTCCAACCAACCTACCCTCCCCCCATCCGCTACGTATTTCATTTCTGAATGGTTATTACAAAAGGATGAAACGTAAACTTTTATTGTGCTTCTCCACTTGAAAGTGTCAAAGTCCAATTTTATTAAACACTTAAAATAGGCCGAAATTCTCTGTCTATGTCATAGCAGATTCATGAATTTGGTACTGTCAACGGCCGTTCCAAACATAGACGTCCGGGCTCAACTTGATCGCCCCTTAATTGGAAGTCAGAATTAAAAGAAGTGTGTGAGATGGTCAGAATTAGGAATTTAAAGAAATTGATCTAATAGAGAATTGAGAATAATTTTTGATCGTATTTTTAGACGAATTGAGAATATTATAAGAAACGAGTACTAAAACCGTTTTCACGAAAAACGTTCCAGAAATAAAGTAAATAGAAAATCATATACTTTTTGCACAATTTTCAGTTAATGTAGGTTAAAGTTTCAGGAAAGCTCTCGATTTAAGGAAGCTAGCTAATGCCGTAGATGTTAGCTGGCTGCTTTACATACATACCGGTTTTCTTCAATCTTTTATATTTTTCAGACGGATCCATTTTTTCCAAAGTTGAAATCTAGTATGAATCTAGCTATCATTCGAACACTGGTACAGTACACTAATTAGTAAAAAGAGTGAGGACCTAATAAAGCTCCTCATTTAAAACATCCCGTATACCAATATAATATTTAGAAATCTGCAGCAGCCAATATATGCTGCAATGCACGGACCGAAAAACCCTTCAGCGTATATTTGCTTTTCTCTTCTGTTATACCTGGGGTCCCACAAAAATGTCCCCGACTTTTTAATTGATTATATCTCCGCTTTAAATTAACATTTTCCAATTGTCTTTTTTTCACTATGTAGTAAATTTGTTTTCTCTTCGAATAATTTAAGTTTTTGAAAATCGATGGAATAACCACGTTACAACGATTGATTTACTGAAAGGGGTAGACAAATTAATTGTTGAAAGGAAAATTTTTCAAAACAACACTGGTGTTCTTTATTTCTCAATACCAACTGTAAAAAAAAATTCACAATGATGTATCCTACATACCACCAAGTATTTAAAACTTCTAAGAGGTTTCAAGTTTCAAGTGTTTTCAATTATAGTGCTTCAAGAACTGAAAGAAAACGGTGAAATAATCAGCAAAACTCTTCGTTCAATGTGGCTAGAAGTAATTCTTGCCTTGGGAGAAATAGAGGGTATGTTGAAAGATACTAAATTACTTTATTTATTTAAATGTTATTTAAGGTAATGATTTGTGACTCTTTTAAATTTTTGTTTGTTCGGTTTTTTGGTAAGTGCAAAATAAAGAAGAATTTCAATATTGTTTTAAATACTTTTCTTTCGAACAATTCATTTTTCTACCCGTTTCAGTAAATCGATCACTGTAAAGTGGTTATTCAACCGATTTTCAAAACTTAAATTATTCGAAAAGGAAACAAAATTTACTACATTATGAAATAAAGAAAAGTCAAATGTGTTAATTTAAAGCGGAGATATAATCAATTAAAAAGTCAGGGACAATTTTGTGGGACACCCATGTAGTATGGTTGCTGGTTTTGGTTCTTTATTATAGTTTCATTGCCTCTTGATAGGCGACGCACCTAAAACTCTGCTGTCACGTTATATAAAAGGTATAGTTCGGCTTATGGCGTTGTATTTGTATCACAGGTCAGGTGTGTTTGGCTGAACCAAGGCTGAAAAAATCAAGGGAATTTTATTACTAAAATTTATGAATTTATTAACTGAAGGGTGTGAGACGAAAGTAGGAAAGGGTCGAAAAGCTGGGGTGGTTGAAATGATCCATTTTACTAAGTTCTTTCATGAACAATTTGTATATGTTTTTGCTATCACTATTTGTCACTCAGCACTTTTCTAAAAAAGTTTTCACTAGAATTCGCAGAAAATCTACGACAGCTTCAATGCTGCTTCATATATACATAAAGCCATGCTGTCCACAAGGCACTTATTTCGTCAAATTGTTTGAACAAAATAATAAGAAGAAATGCACTCAAATTGTCATTGAGCTAAGTATAATAGCTGAACCTTGTTGAAAGTTGAAGCAAGATACACTGCTAGAGTGTTAACAAATAATTGTACATGTGATGTTCGACACACTGTGGCTGCACTTGAGTCTATTGAGCATAAAGTTCTGTTTCATGACCTAGTATGGTATTATGCCGTTGATGGATGTACACGATGGATTGCTTGAGTGAGGTGAAGGTATTGATTTCTAGATGTGAGTGATTTGTGCGCATTGGCAGCAATTGAAAATTGCGCTTCACTAATTCTCAAGTCGTATTTTCATTTAATAGATGCTATCGTTAGTAAACTGAAAAGCTTATTTCAAGACACAAGGACAACAAAACTCGGACTCTCTTAGTAGGCAACAATTTTTCCGAAACCCATGCTCCGTTTTTTTCAGAGGAATCATTCATGTATATTTCCCTCTCTTTACGATTGATTTTCCAGGGATCGTTCTTGCCTCTTATGGATGCTTCTCCTCATACTTGTAAGGCAAACTGTGCCATGCGATATAATAACTGACTGGTGTAACCATCCCGTCAAAACTGTTGGCACCATTTACATTTTCTGACTGTATGAATGCAACCCTTGCAGTACGGGTTCCCGTTTGAAGGCATGAAACCTGGGTTAAAATTAAATTTTCTCTAAAGGGTCGAATTTAAGTTACGTAACCGTGCTTTGGATCGCATTCTACGTCCGATGAAGCCCGTAAACAGAATAATGCTTTTAACTTGAAGCAATAACCGTCACAAAAAAGTATACGCCTGTAATTCAAAGTGCATTACGGTTCAAAAGCAAAAGGTCCAGTATCCACTCTACCTTGCGCAACGTTGTCAAGACAATGGACGCCGCAAATTTGGGCTCGTAGGAGAACAAAAAATAAAAACAAATAAGTGGGAGATGCTGCCACCTGTTAACTTCAGTGGCTGAAGGCTGCTTTAAACAAAGGATACTCAAGTGGAGGAATGCAGCTTGTCTACAGAGCGTTGGGATTAAATGGCAAATGGGAATATTGCAAGTGCAATGACTCTATCAGCGATGATAATAAATTGATGAAATTATTTTCCGATGTAATTTTTATGAATTTATTAAATAGTGTACAGTGACACTATCTGTTGTAGGTCACAAGGTTTAGTGGCAAGAATGCACCTTTGTGATATTGCCCGGCTTTGCATTTCAACTGATTCACTGGACGACAACTTGTCCAGGATATTCCACATTAGCCTACAAACAAGGAAAGGGTTTCATTTGTTTTTGATGGAATGATAATACTAATGGCAAGGAAAAATTTCTTCAGAAGTTGCAGAGTAAAAAAATAATGTAAAATCTAAAGATATTCACTATACCCCCCAACGATCAAGGTATTCCAAACTTGCAGTTTCTACACGCAGGGCATCTTGCACAAAAATACGCCTTGTACATAAGTTCCTCGTTTCCTCAACTCCCTACTAAATGATACTTTCATCCTTGTTGTTTTTGAAACACCTTTGCTGTGGTTGATGAGGCTTAGGTATACTCATAATCTAATCTAATATGGTACTTAATTACAGGATGCCTCATCCGGAGGTTATCAGTGGTAAAGGTAGCAGTACTTCAGTAGCGGACTTGGTTAAGAAAAGGTCCTGTCAAAAGAAGCTAATTAAAGATTATGTAAACTAAGCAGTGTTACGGCCGTAAATATTCCCAAATTTACTCAGAGCTGTTGTCGAGAACTGGAAATTTCCTGCGTGGCAACTTTGTAGCTCGGCTATAACGTTAACTGTCGTGCCATGTGGAAGAAAATGATTTCCTTTGAAAGGCTACAAAGCCAACCTAAAATGTTACTACGTAAGTTCACGTTGTTCCGAAGGATATTTAAAATGAAAATATATAAATTGCACCCACATGCACAGCGATTTTTCTAACATGATAGCAGAATACGGCGCATTACGGAGAGACACAAGAAGGTTTATTGATCACAATACAATGTCCTGTGGTTAAGGGGACCATCATCTCAAAATATAGTCGAATTTCCAATTTTCAGTTTATTCCAAAAACAAACGCAGAAACGATACCCATACTCACACGCAAAAATTATGCACTTTTAAGCAACCAGTTTTATTGAGTAAGATAGGCCGCCGGACAGGGGTGCATATATTATGTGCTGAGAGGCGCCTCAAGTAAATAATAACTCGCAACTATGCTTTTAGAAACGAATGCAGAGCAGCGTTCTCTAACGGTGTTTGAAGAAACGATAGCAGAACCTATGCCATTACTTGCGTATCAATTATTGGCTTAAGTGTTCCAAGATGAAAAACTCGAAGGCTGAGGATGTTCAGTCGGCAACTGCGGGCATGGTTATAATCTGTAATTTTGGACGAGATGAAGGTTCCGTTCGTAAGAGAGAGTCTGGGTCTTCACAGGCCAGAGAGAAAGGCAGGTTTGGATACTTTTGGTATGCTAGGAAGGATGACGAAATGGCGCGAAATGCACCGGAAAGGTGATGATGGTCCGTTCACTTCTTACGCACTTGATACTTTCTGAAGAAAAATGCTTTCATCTTTTATGTAGATCTCTTCCTTGGTCTATGTGACCCAATTCATGATCGTGTTTTTTTCCTGGAACCAAAAACATTTCAATAAAAACGTAAACATATGTGGGAAAAATCCCCACAGGGTGTACGTGAGGTTGACTTTTAAATTTAATCTTTAATTATTTGTCCCAATGCTGGTTACCTCGGAGAGTTGTTTGCCTGTTTCGATATACTTCCTCGCTTGCCAACGACTGGTACGGACGTCTCCTAGCCTCTGGTGGTGCTACTCGAGTCGAATCTTCTCCCTGGACGGGCGGTCGTATGTGGTTTTGACGGTGGAGTCGCTGGAGTTTGTTTTTCGTTTCTAGTGTCATTGTTCATTTTTGTTTATATAGACTTGGTATTTGGGGAATTTGGTTGTGAATTAGGTTTGCGTTACTTGGAGCTTGTCTCTCTACTCGTTCTCCCAGCTCTCTTGTTTAAGAGTGCTATTTGCACTTGGTTTTGCTGGGGGACGACTTGAAAATCCTCAACCTTGTGACACTTGATCTTTTTGAATTACTTGACCTCTTGACCTCTTGACCTCTTGACCTCTTGACCTCTTGACCTCTTGACCTCTTGACCTCTTGACCTCTTGACCTCTTGACCTCTTGACCTCTTGACCTCTTGACCTCTTGACCTCTTGACTCGTATCATCCACTTTCTGAAAGTTAACACACGGAGGGCACCATTTCCTTAGGTGGGTATAAAGTAATTTACGTGAATTTAGTGAGAACTGAACGAATCTGCTACACTTCTTCAATTCAATTTTAACTGAACTTTAACTGAACTTTAGCTGCAATAGTGCTGTCTCGTCATTTTTCAAAATCCTTACCTTTGCTTTCTCTTTCCCCATTTGGTATGCGTGTGCGGCCTTTCTCTGCTAGCCGACTGGGTCTACAGATTCAGCGTACTCCTGTTACCAGGTACTAGAATTACGGTTTTTCTAACCTTTGCATGTTTTTTCAGCTACTGTAAGCCATCGCCCGTTGGTTCTTGACCGGCGCCACCCTCTGACCCGAGTGCGAGTGTGCCAAGCCGTCTTCCAATTGAACGTCTGTTACTATCCGTTCGTCACGGGACGAGAGGAGGGCCCTAAGGGTGCCAACTGTCTTCTATTCAGCCAGAAGCTGACCGTCGGTGGCTGTCTGTTCCGTACAGACCGGGAGGGGGCCCACAAGTACTACGGGGGTTGGCGGGCGTTCGAGTTGCAAGTGTTCAAGGCCGTTGGCAAGCGACCTGCTTTTGAACATTACCCATTAGGTTTTAACCTGACGTCGCAGTCGACGCGATGGGCTGAGAGGCCCACTGTGTTCCGCTGGCATGCGGTCACAGTGTAATGTTTTTAAATCAAACTTTTGCCACCTGGAAACTACTAAATAAATTTAAGACCTTTATTGTAATCCAATGTTGATAAATTGACTAACGTTTATCTGGTTTAGTGGCAGATCGCTGTTTGTTGCGACTTTGTCATTTTTTAAGTGTTTTAAAGTGTTTAGTTTTCAGTAAAACGTATTGCTTGCCTAATCCTTTTTCTACACCTTATCCATTCGTGGCAACTTAATTCTAGTGAAGCTCTCGGTTTTCGCCATACATATTCAAAATTAACCCTATTCAAAATTAACCCATATTCAAAATAGATTTAAGTTTTTACTCGAGGGAATTTTTCTTTTCTTGCTGTGGTGTAAACCTCACTTTTCCAACTATCGAAACACCGCTTCTTTCCGTTGTTTTGAACGCAGAAAGACGAAATACACATTGAAATTTGTGATTAAATCATCTTTCAGAATCCGATTCTTTTCCAATTTTCAAAATATGCTTTGATTTAACATGCGAGAAATTCCACATTATGTGATAACAATTCGTTTGTCCGAAAAAAATCTCAAATCATTTCTAATTTGAATCCTGAAACATCTCGACGAAAGTTCACAGAACACGCTGCGCTGAATCTAAGTTTAAAACTTGTTCTTGTCTAAGTAACAACCCAACGAGATTAGCTGTTGGAAATATCTTATTATTTAGCGTTTCCTCTTTTCCGGTGGGGCAAATGAGAAAGAGCGTTTCGAGTAAACACCGCATGATTTTCCAAAATACGTGTGTTCACCAAGTTTCAAAGCTTGAAATCCTAGAAATGAAAAACATGTTTTTAGTGTTGACGGTCCCGTGAAGCTACCGCATCGGTGACACGTTTCTCGCGTATTGGGCTATTCGTGCACCATTCGGTAAATTGTTCATCCACGTACCGGTATAAATCAATGACATTTCATCTGTTTCGCAATCTTTTTAAAAAATAACTGTTATCATACGAGATGAAATATTATCGTGCTATTCCATTTTCATATTTCTTAGCAAGGATAAAAATGTACTCGAGCAGTAAAGCGATTTCTCAGTTCAGCTACTTACAACCTACCAAACAAAACTAACAATAGCGGAAACCGGGTTATGGTTTTAAGTAAGAACGTACACTAATTAAGTAGCCGTAAAAGGTTCAAAAAATTATTTTTAGGCAATTAGACCACCTTTTACTCGAATTACAGCTTATATTCATCCTAGAATTCATTCCACAAGATCGTAGATCCTCTGTAGCTCTATTTTTTCCATAATTGAAGTAACCTGTAATCCAAAGCATACAATGCTGAAGAAAGAAGTTATGAATCACTTAGGTTTCTTTCAAGCTCATCCTATGAATTTTCAACGGTGTTAAGTTCGAAAGCTTGTGGTGGCCAGACTATATGCGCAAATATTCCCTTTTTCGCATTAAACCAATCTTGAACATTTCTAGTCATGTAGAGACGAGCATAGTATGAAGTCCTGAAAAATTCTGTTGCCATCAAGAAAATTAAACTCCATTGATGGATGTCCATAATGAACAATGAACTGGCAAATAATCCCAGGAGTTCATTTTGTTATCGCGAAAAGTGACAGATCCATGTCCATCCAAGCAAAAACAGCCCCACAGCATTGCCTCCAAATGCCTGAAGAGCTGGGACGATGCCAGATGGGACCATAGCTTAATGTGGCTGTCTCCATACCCTTATAACGCGCTCATCGTTCATACAGAGGGCGAATCTGGATTTATCTGACCACAGTACATGCTTCCAATCCTCAACAGTCTAATTCCGATGTACTCGAGCAAATAACTTTTTTCCGATTCGCTGCTGACACTAATGGCTTACTGGTGGATCTGCATCGGCTTAATTCATTTTTAATTCTCTAAGTTCTGTTCATTGAGAAATCATTTTTAGATATTCACAAAACTCGCTAATTTTCATTTGCGTCGTTGTACGCCGATTTTTTTCCTAAGTCTCTTCAAAGAGCGTTTGTTTCTGGCATCCACAATGATTTTTGGCCTTTCACAATTTCCGCAAAATTAACCCGGCTTGACATCTTGCATTCAGTGAGCTATTGATCTTCGTATCGCTCTGATATTTACACTGATTACTGTACAAATGTCCAGAACTGATTGTCCACTTTGATGAAACCCAATTATACTTAATTTATAAATGCTGAAATGTCCTTCCTCTGATCCTCACTGCTCTGTTATAAAAAATAAATTAAAACTTTTTTTTGCACTCAAAACAGAATTTTACTACTTAATGAACACTTCTACAATGCTGCCATAGACAGTTTTAGAGGAATAAATGAATTCTAAAATAAACTAATACAAAATCCCTTGAGTAAGTAAAAATGCAGCGCAGAACTTTTTTTTGCCTACTAAGTGTATTTCATGTCTACCTTTCATTTGACGCTGTTCATTGCATCATTTCTATCAGAAGTTACTCTTTCATCTTTCAGTGAATGAGAAACAGTATTTAAACATATACTCTATTCGTACTCGAGTCAAAGTGAAAATTTCAAATGAAATTCGAAAGCAATGCAAATGTTGACACGTGATGCCTTGCAAATTAGAAAAAAATTGAGTGGGACCGATATCATGAGAGTAATAATAAAATAATATAGTTTCATTTTGAAAAAAATTTCCCCAATTTTCTAATTTTTATGATTCATATTTGGCGTTAAGTGGTTCTCTGAACATCACAAAGACTTCACCCCATTACGAAGTGAGAATCACGACAGCAACTACCGCTCCTCAACTCTAACAGGTAATTAAAGCGGCCACAGTCACTTGAGGCAAGTCAGGGCAGTTCGGAAGTAAGTCGGAACTAAATTTGAGATTGAATGTAAGATCGGAAGCACTGTAGTTTTTAAAAACGTTCGAGCGTTCATGGCATTATTGGGTGCAGAAGTGAATGCCATAAAATTTGTGGATAAATGAATCTAATATTGTAGTTATTCTGGCGGCTAATGTGAACATGGTACCTGTGAAACTATTAAAGTCCGGACTTCAAACCTTCTATAGGTAATATTATGTGTCTCTTTCACGAGGTAACTATTCCGAACTAAGCTCATCTTTGATGGGGTGGGTGAAATGAAATAATTGTGATTTAAACCTGTAATTTCGTGAAGCCAATAATTTTACTTCACTATACTATGAGATTAACCAGCTCGTCCCATGCATCCTAAGAAAGAGTTGGTTCGATTGAATTAAAAATATAAGTTCATTATAGCAAAATTAGGAGACTGGAGGGAAGACAGAAGATAATTAAAGTGAGTATTTGTGTCCGTAATCAGACTGTAGAAACCGTATAAAAAATTCCGAAAACATACATCAGTAAAATTATAAGTCTCTAAAATAACTCCAGCATTGATGCTTCTAAGCTTGAGAATAAAAAGCAAGGCGAAAATCGCTACACGTAAAGTCATTTTTATAAAATATTATCAAATCAAACTGAATCTTTGCATGTTTACAAACAGAAACCTATACTGAATAACACCCAAAGTGCTTTCCCGCTTCATTTTGCAAAGACCTAATTCAGCTACTCAGTTTTTCCTCATATATTATTTTACCGTAGTTCGTGTTTTTTCAAAGTTTAGATTTTTATAGGAACTTCTTTAGTGTATTAATTCTTTCTCATTTGGTTTCATTTTGAGGAGATTTTTTTTTGCTGAAGATGGACAGTTTCTCCGAAACGTTGTTTTATTTGATCATTTTTAATAAAATGACTTTACGTGTAGCGATTTTCGCCTTGCTTTTTATTACTAAGTTTCGTGTAGAAGATTTGAATTATAGCATAAAAAAACGTTATTCACTTATGAAATACTCCTGTCAAAAATCACTGGTTCATTAAATAGAAGCAAATAGGAAATTAAAGTATTCAAGTGATTCTGGACCATTTAAGACAAAAATATTCATGATGAAATAGTGCTCACATTGAATTTCACTGATGCTGACATCTGATATTCGGGAAATGATATGTTACATTCTGAAGACTTGCTTGTTGCTGCCGCCAGAAATAGGCATGATCTCGCTCTCCTAGGCTACTTCTCAGTCTTTTGGATTGAAATCATGAACTTATGTTGATTTCAATATGGCTTCACTCTAGTGATTCTGATCTCCAACTACTAGTGTTTTATTCACGATGATATTTATTAGTTCGTTAGGCCATTTTAGTGAACATTTCTAACTTTATTTTGCAGCATGTCGTGCATGCGAAGGCAAAAGCATGTCATACAAGCTGTATTTTGAAACCTTGGTAAAAAACAAAGTACTAGCTAGAAGAAGTCTCGTTGTAGTCATATAACGCTATTTTTCGAAGAGGCTTTGCGAATTTTCATGCACGAGCAAGCATTGAAATACCATCATGTTGACAGGGCTTAAAGGTAATTAGAGTTTAAGAACTTTAAACAGGCCTATTTTATCTCTAAGAAAATATCAGCAATGTCATGTTCTGAGCTAGATTTGCAACAAGCGTTGATTAAGAAGCAAACATATACTTTCTCAATAAATAGGATCCATTAGAGGTGTTCGATACCAATGTTATGCCAGCTCAAAAACGGCTATGCATTATGAAAAACAATAAGGCATTAACTTTTGGGCATATGGATGCTGGCTAATTTTGAAGTAACATGAGATTTCAATTGTTCGTTTCATGGAAATCACGCAACGCCAGGCTTTACAACTTAAGAGATTGAATGGCTTCCCATGGCTTCGAACTGAATTATTAGGATGCAGTGTTTCTGGCAGGGCGCTGATGTTGATGAAAATTCCTTTACATCTGAATTGACGTATAGAGATTGAAGTCTGTTATTGGAAGCGTTTGAACATATATGTGTAGATAGTGTAGTACATAAATGACGCAAGAAAAAATTATTTGACCCATGAAACGACTGTTGGTATTGCAATATTTATGGCATTACACAAGAAAACTGTTCATAGGGATTATTTTCTCCATGCCATTAAAATATCCTTTCCTATCGAATAACTCAAATGGGATTAATGAACTAAGCTTCATTTGCGAGAAATAAATCATTGTACACACTATTCAAGGAGGAATCATATCCAACGTTTATACCACTCTCAGTAATTGGAATTGGATTTACGAGACAGAAAGTCTGCAAGAAACTATGTGTAATTCAACGTAATGAACTATTCATTTAACTGCAGGACACTTATTATGCGCAAATTTATAGCATAACGTATGCTCTCATCTGGACGCCTTTTTATTTTAACTCCGACTCGACCCGTCGAGGTCAAAGGTTCGATCTGAGGAAACTCCGTCTTCAAAAGCATGTCCTTACACACTTAAGAAACACTTCTGAACAGGGAAAAGGTTTGGGGCAGCGCACGAAATACTCGTACAAGTTTATCGCTAACTCTGATTTAACAATTACGGTTGATTAAATTGCTGCGGCGCTTCAGAAATTCTATTTGGGTAGTTATTGAGGAATCAAGTTACCAGGAAGTAGAGAGTAGTCACACATGGTTAATATCTTCTTCCCAAAGTTTATTATACAGTAATGTTTTGCATTAACATCATATTTGTTGGGGAACACTGATGCGAGGATTTTACGAAACTTAAATGGATAAAATTTTCAGCTAAGTGAATTTAATGATTTCAATATCATCAAGTAATTTTTATTGAGATTCTACGAATTTCAAAGACCGTGTGCGGACGAGGTAACTCTTGCTTAAGCTGCATCCTTTTAAAGTTTAGTGCTGTAAATAATTACTGTATGTAATTATCATTCATTTTTCATTACATTTGCTGGCCATGCAAGATTGTGTTTTAAATTATTGAAACGAAATGTGTTAAAAATTAATAATACATTGGTTCACCTAGGCTAAAAGAGTGTACTCTCTATCCACGAACATGTATGCTCAAATTTACTTGAAAATATACGTTAAAACAAAAAATGTGACAATTCATAAATAAAAGCATCTAACTCTCACAACCGAAAATGTTTTACTCACACTGTTAAGATGGCGGTCACTAACAGAAGACAAGCGCAGAGACGGCGGAGAAAAATTTCGTGGCTGTATTTCATGTCTTGACATTGTTGGACTCAATAAGAAAAATAAGCCTATCGGATCTGGTTGAATGGATTTGATAGACAAAGGTACGCAGTGTTTGAGCGAAAAATTTCTGAAATCTTAGCATGTATCGAAACAAAGTCATAAACTGATACTGACCAAAAAACATCCTTGAACAGCAACAGAAAACGGCCAATACCATAGTCGGCTATGCAGGCCCCTTTGAAACTAAAAAATATAAAAACTGGGCAGACAAAAACGTACTCTGGTTAAATTGGAGAACTACCACAATTGTCTGCAAGTGAGCACAGTAAAAAAAGAATGTTTTATTCCAATCAAGCATGATACATATCATTTTGTACAGTGGTTTTTCAAATGCGTTATTACTTACACCAGGACGCAATAACAGTTACCCCCGGTCAAGCCGAACCCATTTCCGACACCTGGGTAGAGTGGGGAATTGTGGCTGAGTTCTCATTTTTCCAAACGGGGAGAATTACCGGGTGGAACTGCCGGGATCGGAACTGCCAACACCTTCCCGTGAAGGGCGCGTTCTTAACTGCTCGGCCATGGTGATCAGACAGTAAGATCATCAACCAACAGCTGTTGAAAGACCTAAATAACATCGCCTTAATGGACTCTGACTTTGCACTGAAACACCGACGTGGAAAGATGAGAGCGACTGAAACAACGGACGAGGAATCAATTCCTAGGACACCTAAGGAAGCATAAAAAACATCAAATATTACATCATCTTCTGATAAAAACGACTTTGGCATCAACGAATGTCTTATTTCTTCTCCTACAAACCTGATGTAGGTTTTACGAGAAGAGAAAAAATTTTCTTTCAGCCAAAATTGTTAGCCCCGATGGAAACATCAATGTTTTCTTCACGGGACAAACTGGAGAAAAACAAAACCTGTGGGTGGCAGTTAACGCACCAACGGATTTGTAAAAGTATCTCATGCAACAACCTTCATACGACATCGAAAGTTGTTGAGGTAAATAAGCTGGCACTTGCCAGATCCAAACATAATATCATATCATTGAATGTTTTTTACACATTCTCGTACATTTCAAATGTTACACGAATTTGCATTTTTTTTAAATGTATTCCATTATATTATGTTCAAATCTTGTGTCTGTACCTATGTATTGTATATTCATTTTTTCAGTCAGTGTTTACCGAAGTATATTGAGGATTAATGTCTTCTATGGATGGTGTGAGTATAAGTTTCAGTCCTCAGTGTTTGATTTAGACTTGAATCTTAAGGAAGTTAGTTTCACACTATTATTCATTGCTCGAACTATATAAAAATCAATGATTTTAACTTTGTCGCTTTAAATTTCACTGAGAGTTGACTGGAGAGCATATAAGAAAATATGATTTAAATGCAATCCTGTACTGGTTGATGGACTAGCGTATGCGTGCGCAGGTATACATATCCTAATCATATCTTACACAGTGTGAATAGCTTAACATGTTCATATCAAAATCTTCTTTGCTAAATTGTTAAAAATCGATGACCGTATTTATCTTGAAATGGTTTGATGGATCCCTACAGTCCTTTTAAAATTAACTCAATAGTATTTTAAGGCAATTTAATAAGTTTCTAAACCAGGATGTTACACTTTGAGGCAAGGTCAATTATAGTATACTCGAACATAAAACCTGTGAACTAACATCAAACTTTTTAAATTCACTGCACTCTGGTTCTCACCGTCATTCCATAGGAAACCGAAGTGAGTTTCTAATTTATTGGAGTTGATCTTGAAACTCGTCTTCTTGTAACATCGGTGAGTAAAAATATTCCTGAGCATTTAATAAAAGTATTGGATATATTTTCTTATCTATGCACTTTCGTAAAGAAATATCCGTCACCCCTCTATTAGATGGTTCAAAATGATGGGCCAATAGTCCTGAAATTAAACTAATCGTAAGTCTATTCCGGAATTTAAAGTGTTCGCTTGAATCATGAACATAGGATTGTAAGTTAATCATTTTCGATTCTCTCACACAAAACAACTATTCGGTCGGTCTAGTGTGCGTTTAAGATAAGAGTCCTAAATTAATTGACATTGTATACGTAATCTATGGTTTCCATGAGATGCTCTATAGACAAGTCATTGAACTTAGTCGGGGCCACAAGTAGTTATATCTCAACGTCTTCATTGAAATAGTTTAAAGTAATGAATCTACTGATTTTTTTTTGTAAAATGAGTTCTTGGGAATGATTTCAAGTCGCTCAAATCAATATAACCATTGAGTTTGAATAAATCTGAATGATTTTCAGCTGAAGAAATTTTTTGATTACAGAAAGACTAGGCTTAAAACATTTTCAAGCAGTTGTAGTTCGCAATACTTAAAGCACGAAACAAAAGTTATCACTTTCGATCAGCATACGAGCGCATTGCATCATCGTTGTTCATGATAAAGTAGGCAGTAAAATTCGTTGTGGCTATTTATATATATTTGGCTGAATAATTTGAACTCTGTTTGTCCAAATGTGTCTGTTTGACTCAGTCTCCGTTCTACTGAGGTAGATCCGCACGCGACGACCCATTTACCCACTGTGTTCAATACTCACCAGAAATCATGTACAGAATGACCATCGTTTACTTACCATTGCAAATTTTCTCTTCGATAGGTTACCAGACCCTCTATCGAATATTAATTTCCTCAAGCAATCATATTACGAGCCATGCATTAGGTGGTTAAAGACAGCTTAATTAACGACATTTATTAGCGTGCTTCATGAAGTTATCTTCTGCTGAGCTTTCACATGCCTAGCGTTTGATGCACGTATTCACGGGGCACTTTGAGAGTTTAGAGGAAAAATTTATCAGTCAAGCAATGAACTCAACCAACGCTTATGGTTTGAGTCTCTTTAATTAGCTTCATAAATTTTCCAAAGTTTAACGCAGTCGATATCTGACTTTAAAGGTGTGATGCCGACTTAGCAATTGATATTAATTTCGTTCTAGATGAAAGTGTGTGGTCTCTCTCTAAATATCGATAATGAATTGTAAAAAAAGGGCTAGGCAAAGTAAATATTAAAAATTTGCTTGGTGCTTGTGAGTGATGCGTTAGTTTTGAGAAGCATTTTGTGGCGTCCGGGCTGCCCTTTCTCTGAACTGAAAAGCGGTCTCACATTCGCAACCTAGTTAACTTACTTACTAAATATCCATGCCAATGATGTCGCAGGTGTGATGTGACAGCTTCACGCAGGTGTGACACCTTCACGCCATTTGGTTAAACTTTGATACAACGATCCCTGAAATGTTTAGAACTCTCACTAATAGCAACGGAATTTCATCTTGCTTCGCTAAATTTCTAGGTTTTCTTCCTCTTCTTCTTGGTTCTAATTCTGTAGCCCTGAAATTTCTGCAGCTAGGAAGCGAGCAAATTGGGCATATTTCCTTTTCTCGTATGTCTTCATGTTTTATTTCAATGACATTTTTCTATTTTTGATTTAGGTCTCTTGAACCTCCTTATGATTATTTTGAGGAAGAATACCGAGTAACTAAATATGGTTACTTCTATATTATAGTTAAACATTGTATCTTCATAAATTTAACAATTTGTATCTCAAAATCAGTTTGAAGATGGATTTACTTTTTTATTTTTCTAGGTTTTTAGGGGTCAGCTCCGATTATGTCAGATGCGCACTGCAAGCAAATTTGCTTTTTTCAGAAAATACGACGATAAAAACAGAGTGCAGCCTCACACGTTTCTGATTCTGACTATTTAAAGTAACAAGAAAAAGACTCAAATTTTTCTTTTTCGTAATAAACACTGGTCAAACATATGTTAACATGGAACAATTAAGTGCAAAAGTTATGGAGCAGCTTACGACGCGCGTAAAGTTCCGTTTGAAAAAGAACTCTGACCGGCAATTAATGTCAAGGAAACGTCCGACGCGAAAACCGTCCATCAAATTGACTCTATAAGAGCATAATTCAGCAAAACGCACAGCATACCTTCGTCTCTGAAAGAACAGCGAATAACAACTCATTTAATTAAAATAACTCAGCCTCGAATTTCCACCTAACCCCGTCTCGTTTGGCCTCTGTCCGAGTTTAATCCTGCCTCCTTATCTAATGATCTCTGTTCAGATAACAATAATGCCACTCAGGCAATAATCCCACTGATCTACTGACGCCTACTCCTCTCATCATGCCACTCAACGGCTGTCACGGCTTCATGAGCGGTCATCTCTGAGGGGCCAGGTAAGGGCGGTGCCCAAAGTTTCGTCCCAGCCGGGACATTTCAACTCGTCGAGACGATTTTTCTAATGTCAACATTTCCACGTTACCCTTCAATATTGATAGAATAATATGTTATTCATTTTCGTAAGCATCTTCGTTGTACAGTGAAAAATAAGTTCTTCTCCGAAGAGTATGCAAACTTGAACGAGTACTATTCTCAAAATGGAAACTTCGTCGTGGATTCCATTATATTGGGTTACCTCCATTGATTCCTCTCCGTCCTTTTTCCCTTGTTTATCATGTGCTCAAGTAACTATCTTCTAGCACGAGGTTTCTGTAATTGTTTTTTATTTTGATAGCGCGAATAAAAAAAAATTCTTCATCGAACTCGTACAGAGTTATCGGTAATTTTTCCTTGATGTTGAGGCGGCATGGGGTAAATTTTGGAAAATTATTTAATTCTTTTTTTTTCGCTACCGGAACGTTATTACTGCAAGAAAAAATTACAGGCATGAATTGGTCAGCATTCTGAAATAAATTTTTACCTGCCCTGGTATAGGTCATTTTCTGTTTTTCCGAACACTTTTTCAGTTTCATTTATGGAACTGCAAGGTGTAAGATAATTTTTTCCCTGATTATTCGATGAGCGAACGCAATAAAAATGAGAAAGTTTGTTAGGAAGAAACCAAATTTAAAAGACGCATTCCACATGATGTGGTATAAAATTGGGGGGAATTAAAGAAAAATTCTAGTCAGATAATTGTCGCAGGGTAAAATTATTCTTCCGAAATACTGCAGATTACCCTGAATTTTATTATTTTTTAGTATCGTATTCTGAAATTCATATTACACTCAATTGTTATTTCCTTCCCCGAAATGGAACCACAGACAGTTTTGGTACATGGAAACAGAAACCGTCAGGAGCGAAACGGTACGTTAACCCCTTCCTCGCTAGCGAAAATGACGAGCGCAATCCTACGCCAAGCCTCGTGTTGGATAATTTTGTTGATCTAAGGAATACGGTTTAGTTAACAATGGTTCAGGTGAAACAGGTTACTATAAATCATATGTAGATTCATTAAATAAAGGAAAATGAACATTTTATATGAAAGAAACGTGAAAAGTTGGAACTATCCTCCAGAAAAATAGCTGGCGAGAAAAGCTGACTTCTAAAGCAATACTGAGTTTCTGATACGATTACCATTTTACACGGAGGATCGTCAATAAACTTGTTAACTATGGTTATCCTCCTGTGGCGCCCTGTCGGTACAGGTCGAATATATCATATCAACAAAGACATACCTCTTAAAATTCGTCAAACCAAGGTAGAACGCACAAGAAATTGTTGTTTGTAATTTGACGTCATTCAGTTCAGATTTAATGATTTATCCAGGTTCTATGATTTCATGATGATCCAAATGCTCCGAGATCTAGTGCATCGCGTTCTCCCTTATGATTATGGACAATTTAGTTCCCAGTTATGACTGACCAAACACATAAGTTAATCGATGAACTTGTCTATCGTTTGAGACATTTTCAAGAACCACATTTCTCAAATGGAATCTCAGAAAGCATCTTAGTATAGGTCTGAGTTGAACAAACCCATTCTTGTAGAATAATAGTCACTACCTAGTTGGCAAAAAATATTGGTTGTACAACCTCTTGCAACGCATGTCCATATTGCCACAGGTGATAGAATGCCATTGGATAAGTTTTGACTATGATCATTCTTAAGGCTGCATGAATTAATCTTCTTCTAAAATAAGCAGCAGAATTGAAGGAAAATTACTTCCTTGAACAGTTCAGTTAATTATAATCCTTTCAACAGCCAACCTGGAACATCTCATTCCATCCGTACGAGCGTTGGTTGAGCAGACAGAAGCTTTCAGTCGTTTACTTTACAATTTTTAACTTTTATTCAGAGCATCACCGTCATCGTGGTAAAATTCTAAATAATTAATATATCCAGAAATTTACCGAATGAGTATTGCAAACTTGTAAATGTCAGCCTTGAATTATCAACGACAGATAAAATTTACTGATGTGTCTGATATTAATTCGCACAAGTTAATAAATCACACAAATTATTTTTGATAATACCATTAAAGAAAATTAATGCAAGTTTAGGGAATTTCAGGAATGCTTACAGCAAGATTATTCCCATCAGTTTAATTCACTGGAAATTCCAGCAATATGACCAGTATACTATGCGGCGCAACAATTGAAATTACAGTGGTTTGATTTTTCTTATTTCATCGGGATCAGCGGTTTCTACTGTGAAAATTTTTGTCATAAAAAAAAATAAAAAACTGACAACGCGATATGGTGGTTCTTTTTCTAGGTCGGTGAAATTTTCTGTGCATTTATGACCAGGAATTTTCAACTGGAACCAAATCAGGCATGTTAGATGGCCAGCCGAGCTCTGTCTTGTGGTGATCCCAGCGGCAAGCCGCGGACCTCCACAAGACCTGAGAAAAGCTGCCTCCAGACTACAAACGCATCC